>JAXQQM020086086.1:0-223591 GCA_034641835.2 Pinus albicaulis
TACAGAGGTATACGCGAGTTTATGTGGACGGAAGCGCGTATATACGTGACATCAGTGAAAGGAAAGCGCGTATGCAAAACTAGGGTTTGCTGAAGTCTGTGGTAAGAAATGTCCGATCTAATCTGCTGTGTTGCTGCTATCTGTATTCTACTGTTCTGAGTTTCCTGTATCAGTTTGGTTGTATGGTTGAGCTTGAAAGGATGAAAAGGGTCTAGTCTGGAAATATGGTGAAACGTGGCCTGCAAGTTGTGTTCTATTGAAGTTGTTGGATCCAGTGTGAAAATTGATGAAACGTGGTCCAAGGTGGTGCTGAGGGTTGTAGCCTTCAGTCAGGGGGTTGTAGCTCCCTTCCAGGTGAGGCTGGTAAACGAGATCGGGGGGTCGTAGCTCCCTTCGAGGAGAGGCTGGTAAACGAGTCAGGGGGTTGGAGCTCCCTTCCAGGAGAGGCTGGTAAACGAGCGCAGGTGGGTGCCTGCGTGCTGGTCAAGTCTGCGCTGGCACATATGTTGTAATATGTTTTCTCTATAATAAAATATTGAAGGCTGAGCAACTGCAGCGGTGGTTTTCTCCCGACTTGGGTTTCCACCTAAAAATCCCGGTGTTCATGTGTGATGCTATGTGTGATGGTTTATTCTGTTCTTACTGCACATGTTTACTGTTTATAGAACATCTAATAAATGAATGATGGAATGATATAAGTGAAGACCTAATGGTATAATTAGATCTCTGGGTATACGCGAGTTGCATGAAGGATTTCCGCGTATATACGCTAGTTGGCTTCATCAAAGTAGCGTATGGGTTTTAGAGAATGAAAAAGTAAAAAGTTTGAATATAAATGCCGTAAATACCGATTCACCCCACCCCCCCCTCTCGCATTTTTCCTAACACTAGTGAGCATAATTTGTAATTACACCTCATTTATTTCTTTAGAAGCTTTGTCATGACATTAGAGCTTATTATCCTTCCCGCCTTCCCTTCAATACCCCGTAATTCGACTTCCTTTCCTTCTGAAAAAAATTTCAAGAAAAGTTCTTGAAATTAAAAGCTACCGTCCCCAAAGATTGTAACCATTGTACTCCTAGTACAACATCAGCACCTCCCATAGGAATGGAAAGCATTGGACTAGTCAATACATATTCCCCCATGGTTAGCTTGATATTATGGCATTTTCCAGAGCAATTTATAGTTCATCCATTTGCAACCATCACTTGACATTCTGGTGTTGGGTATAGGAAACAATTTAATTCCTTGGCTACCTTACAATGAATAAAATTATGGGTGCTACCTTAATCAATCAACACTATTACCTTTTTCTTCTTGATATGTCCTTCTATATTGAGAGTTTGAGGAGTGGTAATTCCTGCCAGTGCATTACACGATATGGTCGGATTCATTTCTTCCTCTTCTAGGGCTGGTTCCTGGTGTATATCCTCTTTTTGTTCATTTTCTTCTTCTTCTTCACAATCTATGTAAAATAATTTCTTCTCAGCACACTTATGACCTTTAGTGTATTTGCTATCACAACTGTAGCAAAGCCCTTTTGCTCTTTTTTCTTCCAATTGTTGTGTTGTCAACCTTGTAGGTTGTGGAAATCTAGGAGTAGCAACACTTCCATCTTTATAGAAGTGAGTGGTAGGCTTCCTTGTCGCCATAATTTTACATTCAATTTTTCTTGCCAACCCGAATGCCTTCTCCAATGAATCAGGTTCCAAAACGTGAACTTCATGTTGGATGTTATCCTTTAAAGTACCTATGAAGAGATCAATCCTGTGTTCCTTTGAAATATCAATTACCCTTATATTCAATTTTTGGAAGTCCTCAATGTGCTCCCCCACTGAACCCTTTTGTTTGAGATTTATCAATTGGCTAAAGAAGGTGTTGCTCTTTGTATCCTCATAATGTGCTATCATTTCCTCCGTAAAAATTGACCAAGTGACAATTTTTTTACGGGAGCAAAGCCATCGATACCATAGAAATGTATTTTGTTCTAAATGTAAAGTTGCAATGCATACCTTTTGTGTGTTTTGCACATTATTGAGATCAAAATATTGCTCCATCTGTAGTATCCATGTTACGGGATCCTTGCCATCAAACTTCCTCATATCCATCTTTGGAATATGGTGGTTCTTTAATCCAAAATTAGAGTTTATGAAATCATGATTAACATTTATTTTGTTCTCATCATGATTTTCATCTACTATCTTTTCGCCATTAGGAATCATTTCTTGTATCAACTTTGACAAACCTTCCTTCAAACCTTCCATTTTTTCTTCCATACCATCCATTTTATCTTCCATACCATTCTTCAAACCATCCATCGTAGCTTCCATGCCTTTCTTCAAACCATCCATCTTAGCTTCCATGCTTTTCTTCAAAACATCCATTTCATTTTTTGTTGCTCTTTGAGAGAGAAAATTTTGGTGCACTTGCTCTTGTAATTTTGATAGATCATGTTGCAATTCTTCATCTTCATGAGTCATAGTAGAGTACTTTGAGGGCTTAATGGGTGTTGAATTATTTTTAGGGCGCCTTTTAGAACCCAATACTGATATCTATGCTCAATAGAATTTTTGGAGTCACTTAAAATTGATTTTTCAAACAAGACTTATGCAATTTGAAAAAAAAAGACAAAATACCTTTTTCTTGATTTTGAGATTTGGAGCATTGAAACTAAATTATCTCTCGTGATTTTGGATCTTCAATATCTAAACTCCGGCCCTGCACTATCCCTTTAGCCCCATGAATCTTATTTTTAATCGCCATAGGTCCGACTTGATTTGAATTCTTCAAGACAAAGTTATTTCCAATCTCCCACAATGACCTAATTATAGATCGTTCAAGAGGAGGGAAATTGTACGGCTTGCCACGTGTCATCGTTTTTCTCCTTTGGTTTGAAATTTACGGGGACAAAGTAACTACAATCCATGTAATTCCAAATAATGCTTCAGAATTCCAATCATGCTCAAAGAGAGAGTTATGAATATTTTCCCACGATCACCTCTTTGAGATGAAATTCAAGAGCCTAGAAAAGACCTAACTTCCACAGATCATATCTCCAAAAATATTACGAATGAGGCTCTGAAATTTTGCGACGATGTTCCTTAGGATTTTGAATTCGTACACTAAAAATTTCAGTTTATGCACATTCGTAGAAAACAAGTTATAGTGAAAATTCCATGATGATCTATTTGGAGTAGTGAAACCCTAGAATCCAAAGCTCGATACCAAATGTTGTGAAACCAGCTCCAAAAAGAGAAGAAAAGAGATATCAACGCCTTATAAATAAGCCAATTCAAGGGGGAAACCTCCAATACATTACATGAATAAACAATTCTTGGATGATTCAATTTACAAAACCTCCTTTCTATATATAGGAGTCCATGGGGCCACAATGTAATCCTAGCCGACCTAACAATAATAATTTAAGGGCACAATAATAACAATATGGAGGTTACAGGGGTACAATAATAACAATAAGGGGGTTACAATAACAACAATAAGGGACTATAATAGTAATATAGGGACCTAACACATTCCAATTCAACGTTGGGAGGAGATTTCAATGGATTTTACCACAGGTTTTCCTAAGTCCGAAGTAAAGAGTGTCATCATGGTGGTAGTTGATAGACTTACCAAGTATGCACACTTTTGTGCATTATCTCATCCATTTAAAGCAAGTACAGTTGCTACTACATCTGTGGACACAATTCAAAAGCTACATGGAAACCCAAAGATTATTGTGAGTGACAGAGATCCCATTTTTATTGAAAATTTTTCGACAGAGTTATTTTCTTGTTTGGGTACTCAATTATCTCATTGCTCATCTTATCATCCTCAATCCGATGGTCAAACTGAGATAGTGAACAAATTTTTGGAAGGATATCTTCGTTTTTTAATATCTAATAAACAAACACAATGGGTCAAGTGGTGGTATAACACTTCCTTCCATACTGCAGAAAAAATGACACCATTTATGGCACTTTATGGATATCATCCACCGCCCATCACATCATCTTTAAGAGAAAATTCTAAGGTTCAAGCAGTGGAATATCACGTCGAGCATCAACAAGAAGTTCTCCAGCTCTTAAAGGATAACCTAAATTTGACACAAAATTGAATGAAACAACAGGCATATCAACATCACATCGAGAGAAGTTTTGATGTAGGAGACTCGGTAATTTTACGGCTATAACCATACAAACAAATGTACCTCAATAAAGCTAAGAAGGATAATAAATTATCACCAAAGTACTATGGTCCTTACAAGGTGCTGCAAAATATTGGTACTATGGCATACAAATTGGATCTTCCTACTTCTTCACGAGTGCATCCAGTTTTCCATGTTTCATGCTTAAAGAAGGTTATAGGTGAAAATCTTCCAGTTCAAACAATATTTCCAGAACTTGATGAGGAAGGAGAAATCATATTCAAACCTGAATTGGTCATGGAAACAAGAACTCGACAGTTATGAAATCAATCAATTTCAGAGTATCTCATCAAGTGGAAGAACTTACCCACTGAAGATTCTACATGGGAGGATGCGAATTTTATACAGAAGCACACAGAGCCACTCAAGCATTGAGGAAAATAATTTTTTGAAGGAGAGGGGCATGTTAGGTCCCTATATTACTAGTTTAGTCCCTTATTGTTATTAGCGTAGCCCCCTTATTGTTATTGTTGTACCCCTGTAACACTAATATTGCTATTATTTTTCTCTTACATTATTATTGTTAGGTCGGCTAGGATTATATTGTGGCCCCATGGACTCCTATATATAGAAGGAAATTTTGGTCATTTGTATCATCCAAGAATTGTCCATTTATATAATGTATTGGAGGTTGCCCCCTCGAAGTGGTTGATTTCTAAGCCATTGATCTCTCTTTTCTTCTATTTTTGGAGCTGGTTTCATAACATAAACTATCAAAATATACAATAAAAACAATGAAAAATTACTAGTATAGATTTGTACTAATCACATATTTAGCAATCACTAAAATAGATTAATTGACTTGTAAAACTTTTTTAATTTGAGATTTGATCCCTCTAGACTCTTGATAGAACCCTCTTTAAAATGCGTCTATACTGGTTCTACAGCTCATTGTGAAGCCTATGTGTAAGTATGTTCGTCTCTCTTAAAATTAAAATTAAAAGACTCTCTCTCTCTCTCTCTCTCTCTCTCTCTCTCTATATATATATATATATATATATGGTTTTTTAATTAGTTGTCCATATGACCTAATATAATGTAAAATAATTAGAAGTAAAAAAAAAATGTGAATAAGATTTTAATGTCGTATAGAATAAAATATCCAATGTGAGTTATAAATAAAATATTTAATATGAAATAATATAAAATGGCTAATACACATGTTATGTAATCTCTATAATATTAAAAATTGCAATTTAAACAATAAAAAAATTAAGAATTTTTTTTTTGCAGTCTAAAATAAGTTTGCAATAAAATAAATTTGATCCCTTTATGTTGATCCTTTAATATAAAGGAAATTTGTAATATTTTCATTGTTCAACAAAATATATATGTGTGTTATAATTTGGATAATCACAAAGAATGATTGGAACTCTCTACCCAGATTTAATTTCGACTAGCTACATGATAAACTTTTATATAATAAAATGAATATATATATATATATATCAATTCAGTTCATATTCTTAAATGTGACTGATATCTCTATTTTTTTTCATGATATCTGAAGCAATCATCACACCTATTCCACTGATATTGTTTTACAGTTTGTTGATTTTACTATTCATAGAAAATGATGCCAATATATTCACATGTACATAATAAGATAACAAGATATTCAAGGAGGCCCAATTGAGCTTCTGACCTAGATAAGTTTTTATTTCGGAGGGCTGAAGTTTGATTTCAAGCCTCGCAATTTCAAATCAATTAAAAACCCTTCAAGGCTAGTCTGTAATCAAACTCTCATGACCTATTACGAAATTATCACAGCAAACCAACAATGGATTGAAGCATCATATGACAGCATCATTGAATGAGATCGTAAGGACTCTTTATTACAAATGGAAATGAGAGAACTAAGCCTCCAAAAAAATAGGCATAGTAAATAACAGATTAACATGTGACAGCATTAATGCAATTGCATTACTTAAAGATATTCTACTTCATATTCTGCGCAGAGAAAACATATTTTTCATCTCAGCCATGTTATTATTCCGACGTGGGCACTTTTTTTTGGAGTGTTAGTGCCTTGCCCATCGAAACGATTTTATTGGCAGGGCTGTGTTTGCTCAGGTTTGGAACAACTTATATCCATTGCTCTGTAATGCCATGAGCTCCAAACTGAACCTGAAGCTGGGTCCAAAGCTAAAGAAAAAGAATAGAAGAAGACGCTATTATAGAGTACTAGGAAGAGCCACCGGACTTGGAAAAACAATGTGATGTGAAAAAAGACTTGATGGAGCGCGCAATGGAAGAGAAAATGGCTTCTTTCACTTGCCCTCTCTTGGGGATATGCCTGGACTCAGAAGGCATGCTTATATTTTGCTTGGAATTGGCATTGTATGACATGCTGGAGATTCGAAGAATACTCTTTCAAGAACTGTTAAATCTGCACAAACTGAAAGGAAAAAATTGGCAAGCAAGGCTAGAGGTTGCTGTGAAAATATAACCAGTTTATCTGATATTTAATATTGCAGTGAATGTAGCAGTCAATGTTCTGTAATTGACTGCTCAAAAATTTACATAATTTTCTCTGTTGGATCGACTGTCTAGTTTGGTTGGTTACAGCTAATCAAGCAACATGCACGTGCACACTTCTGACAACACAAATTTTCAAAAGCAGAATGATGGAATTGCTAGTTGGTAGTATGCAGATCTTCATATCTTCAAACTCATTTTATGCTCTTTTGGATTATCTTTCTCCCTTTTGGTCAAGAGTACCATACTCAAGTCAATATAATTTCACTGTTTATCGATTTCTGGGTGTTCAAACTATCTTTAGCATCAGTCAAACCTTTGAATTTCCAGTGGTCAAGCAATGACATTTTTCTTGTTGGTACATGCTTTTTCTACTGTTCGAAATTTCAATGCTCAAAAATTAGTATGACATTTTTACTGTTGGTACCTTCATTTTTTAATGTTTTAATTTCCAATGGTCATAGATTTTTCTTGCTTGTACCTGCTTTATTTTATGTTTAATTTTCCACCTCAAAACTTGCTGACACATTTTTCTTTCTGGGACATTCTCCTTTTTAATGTTTATCAGGTAATGAAATGACAATATTCTTACGGTATCTTACATGGACAACACATAGGAGTAATTATCCACTAAATGCTCTACACTCTGCCAAATTTCGGTGTCTGGAGTACTAAATTTAATATAAGGCTCTGGACATTACATCGCTAAATACTCTAAGGTGGTTAGCTAAGATCTTATTAGCATAACGCTATTTTGCAGAATTTCAAAGAATAAGTATATTTTGTTTCGACTCTACTCAAAAGTACTAAATATTTGAATGGAAAATCAAGGAAAATGTTTACTTGCTTTCTTGCAAAGGAAACTTCTTGTGCTAAAATAAAGCCCCACATGTCAAAGGGGTTGATTCCAGGTAAACCGACTGGAAGCTTTTGACAGAAGTGAAAATGGTGGAAGAGTAGGTGAGGGTTTCAGAATGATGAGGTGGTATCTATTAAGGCAAGAAAAGGAAGTAGTGGGGATTAATAACTTCACAATGGTGTCCACCATGGTATATTTTCAAGTGTATTAATTATGGTATATACATTTCCTTGAAATTGGATAGAATTCTTTGTATGTGTAAAGTGATAACAATAAAAGAATATGACATCATTAACTACCGTACAGCCCACATTGATTAAGTCCTTTACATGAGCATATTTGTATGAAGTTGTCTACCCAGCATGTGGAATAGCCCGGATGGCAGTTTTTTGCCGGAATCTGGTAAACTAAAATTCAAAAAATCAGGTAGTTGGAGTGTTTGGAATCCATTTTTGATAGTGGAAATGGATTCAGCACTATCAAAAACACTTAGGGCACTCAAAATACTAAATTTTAACAACTGTAAACAAGATTCTGGGCAAATCTTTGCCGGATTCTGGGCCATTCTGCTGCTTTTTTAGACTAAGCGTATTTGTAATTGTCTCCTAGCACACTCATGTTCTGCAGAATTGCTTCCATTAACTTCATTTTGCATTCATAGCCAGTGCATTGAATCCATATACATTAACTCTGTGGTACATCTATAATCAAGACTAGTTAGTTTTAATACATCGCAGGTTTTCTATAAATGGTGTTTAAATCCACAAACTAAGCGGTTAATTAAAAAAATAGTGTTATATTTTTTTTTTTACATTCGGAAAAAATATCATAATTTAATTGTCAAACTAGGTAGGTTGTTTTCCACAAATGAATGTTCACTCATCAATGTTATGCCAAGGAAAATCATGCTACCTAGAATCACCCAGTTGGTGGTCCATGTGGGGTAGGCATGGTCCTTAAGGGGATGGCTCGTGTTAGAGGCTTTTGGGGCTTTGGTGGTTACCCTACTCCAAGCCCCAAAAAAATAGTGTTATATATTTTAAATATTTATGTTTTATTTATATTTTTCTTTCTACTTCTCCCATGGCAAGTGCAGATTCAAGCTCCTTGAGGACACTTGGAGGTGATCACATTAATGATATGGGCACCTGACATCATCATGCGTAGATGGTTGATAAGCAGTGCAGGCCAACTCAATTGGACTGAGGCAAGGTGGTGGGAGTTAATGTGCCCTTGTGTTATTAAGCACACTATAACATCCGACCTCGCTGATTTTATGTTTCACTTCGACTTCACATTCAAACAAGTTCAAGGATGGTACCTAGTAGATTCATGCTCACACCTAGTTAGGATTTTCTTCAATTGTTACATGGCGTCCTTAATTCTTGAGGACAATGACTATGATAAGAAATTTGATAGCATTTTGGTGAGTTTTGGGTTATATCGTACGCAAAGCATGGACTTTGACGCCATATTTTGCACTAGTCTATCGAGACTGGAGCAGAATTGGTCTTGGTGGATGTTAACACTCCCAATCATGCATTTTCTACCAACTGTGTGGAGCTATGGTGAGTTTTTTTTACCAGGCTTCTGGAACTAGTGTTGGGCTTCTCCATCTATTTCAATAGTGGATGTTCGACGTCAGCATTAGAGGTAAATCTGCAACTGGAATAGGGCACCTGCAATTTCAATGTGCATGATGGTTAAAAATCAGGGTGATCTATGTGTTGAAGGTGCATCGAAGGCCATGCAAGTAAAAGTTATCATGGGTGGAATTAGACTGAGAGTGGTATGTGGGCATCCTCCAAAGTGTGACATAGATGGGTTGAATGCAAGGTTGGCTAGCCTTATCCTTTCAAATTAGACAGATAATGATCCTGGAAGGGGTTGGATTTGGTTCACGGATGTGGATGTTTTTCTTTGTTGAATAACATGGCTTAGAGGATGGACTCGAATCGGGCTTGTCCCACTAATGAAAATCATTGACCTAGGTCCCTTTAATATTCTTTTTTTTTAGACAATATGCTTAGACTTTATGATATATGGTTAGTGCTAGGTAGTTTCTCTGATTTTGGAAAGTTGAAAGCAAGTTATGGGCCTCTGATGTACATAGAAGACATGGGCAAGGTTTTTTTTTTATCAAACTGCCTTACAAGGCGTCAAACTTATAATCTCAAAACGTAAACTTATAATCTCAAAACATTAAGACTATTCCACTAGTTTGGTTTTCCTATAAGAAGACCAGCAATATGGTCAAACAAAACTTGTAAAATCTTTTTGTAGTAATTGAAAGTAGAAAATTAATATATATATATATTCTACTCATTATTAAAATGAATAATTGAAATTTAAAGATTTTGAAATTCAAATGATTTAATATATTATTTTTATAAAATGCTAAAAAAAAATCATAATAAACTATATTTACTTAATAAATATGAATATTAAAACTATAATTAATGTATACTATTTTTTCAACAGCATGGCTTTAATAAAGTAAAGCAAATTCAAGACCAATTCACAAAGGCTTAGTCTTGAAGTAGATAACTCTTGGGACATTATTTGAATTATTACAACAATTAATTAAAATCCTATGTCATAATAGATATATAAAACTTTGTTAAGTGTGCTTCATTGAAATGGGTAAGTGCACCCAAAGGTGACTTATATATATATATATATATATAACAAATTTGTTTGGTATAAACAAGAAATACATATATAAGTGCATAGAAACAACATAATAATCTAATTTGATTGTGTATTTAAGGCATTCGATAGGTATATAGAAAACTCAACCCTTACTTCATTGCATGTCCACATATACTCTAAAGCCACACTTGAGTGAATAAGGATTAATGAAATATGCCACAATGGAAAGCTAACTTAGTTTCTCAACCATCATTAACTATTGTTTGGTATAGGATTTACTGATATATTAATATATTCACCATAACCACCTCCTCCCACATTTACTCACTTTCACTGGTTAACTCGGGGTAAACATGAGCCGAGGGTCACTATGATAACACTCAACCTCCTATATGAAATTAAGGAATTGGATTCGAAAACTTAATACTTTATTCAACTCCCTCAAGTTTTACAGGACCTCCAGGGGCTACCCAACCCCCTTCACGTGTCTAGCCCTAGAGTTAACTCTTTTTTTCACTGACCTAGAGACTCAGTCACATGCACAAGACTGCATTCATGCAACTATAACCCTCCATTCTCTCCCATAGGGTCTATGTCACTATTAAGATCATAGACCTTGTCATTACTTTGCTACAATTTTAAGATATAGACCAACCCATACTAGGAGAGGTTTATAAGGGATGGGATTCCATGATTGAGTTCCCGAGGACCATTATTTTATAGACTGGGTGCCCTAAGTATGAGACATCATCAAAGGCCTTCTTCACCACCATAAATGATATGCTTGTCAGCAAACAAGAAAAAAAATTTCACACTTTTTCCTTGTTTGTCTCACTTATTGAACCCAAAATACTATAGTCATGAGTGGCTGAATGGTGGACCTTCTCGCAAATTCCCTCATCACATGCATGGTGAAATTTAATAGGGGAGGAAGGATGCATTGAGGCATATTTTTCAGGATAGAGCATCCCTTGATGAGGTGGAGGATGCCTTTGTGAATCTTTACACTACCACTAGGCGATTCACGGGCTATGATGTGATTAGAGACAGGGGGGATAGGAATCCATATTCTTGGGGAGAACTCATGGAGCAACAAGCCCTACTCTATAGTAGTTAACCATGAGGCTGCTCTCTCAGGTGACTTTGTCTTCATCCTCTTATTGCGAGAGTAATCGGAGCATATATGAGAATTTGTATAGTGTCAAGAAGAGCAAGATTGAGAATTCCAGGGCAGAGACAATGGTGTATGTGAACGCCAACCTTCGTCTTACTTATAGGCAAAGGGATGAGTGGTTGAAGGGAAATAAAAATATGTGGAATGTCTTTCTTGATGATATAGATTTGGACAATAGTGTTGAGTTGGCATTGGCCAACTTGGATCTTAATGACCTAGTGCTAAAGCATGTCACTTTTGATGATGGTGATACCATCAAGGTGTCATACTCCACACCAACAGATACATAGATGACATTTGATATAGAGGAGGAGGATGAAACAAACAAGAGAAGTGGTGACCATGACATTGATGTTGATTTTAATGATGATGATTGATGACTCATGAATCATGAACTACCTACTACCTTGAGGCTTGTCGTTGTTTCGTATTTGCTATTTCTATTTGCCATTGGCATTGCTACTACTAATGCAACACATTTTTATTTCGGTGACTTAATGAGAAAACTATAGTTTCTTGTCTTTCTCTTATTGGATCATTGATGAATCTATCACAATTGTAATTGTATACATAATTTTACTTTGTAAAACTTAAAAATTTTAACTTTACAATATAGAATCTAGATCTATGTCTGGATTTGTATTATAAATGAGAATTTATGTAAGAATATATATATATATATATATATATATATATATATATATAACGAGTCGTATTTCGGGGAGTGAACATACTCGTGTCAGACACTCAAATTTTTGTGTCTTGTGTGTCATGTGTCCCCATATCAAGTGCCTTAGGATTTAATAAGGGGATAAATTTGGTCTTTCAAAAAAGATATTTTTTAATGAAATAATGATTTTGTTCTCAAGTGAATTTATTTTTGAAATTTAATTAAATAAATTCAAGAAATTTAATTGTGATAGTGTTTTTTTGGTAAAAATAAATTCAACATATCACACGTACCAAAAATTCTGAATCTTCATAGCTATAACCCAAATTTCATCAAAATCATATCAATTTTTCCATTCGTTTCCAACCTAAACGTGACCTCCTTAAACTATTATTTTAAAAAAATATCTTTGTGATTCAATATTTTTGTCAATACAATAATTAATGCTCTACGATTGAGTGAAAAAAAAAATTAAAAATTATATTGAAGGTTGAGTTTACTACTTGAACTCCGAGAGTTCAAAAGCAATTTCATAATGATATTTTGAAAAAAATTGGATTTTGATTGGCATGCCCACAGATTCAATTGTTATTGTTGCATAAGGTTCAATCTCTTCCTCCGGCTTACTTAATAAGTAAATTTACACGAACTAATAAATTTAATAAGGTATTAATAAAATCAATTAAATATCACTATAAAACACCTTTACTCATAGTAGAGACAAAAATATGTATCACAACCAAGACAAGAATATACATGATAACAAAGACAATAGTATAAATGATAACAAAAGAAAGATCATACATTAATAAAATCAATTACATGTCATTATCAAACACCTTCACTCTAAGCAAAGACAATAATATGCATAGCAACAAAGAAAAGAATATACGTGGTAACAAAGGAAAAAGCATACATTCATGATAAAATGGGAAGGTACCCTCTTATCATCTTATAACTTTGCATAAATGCATGAACATGATCTCTCTGTTGTTAGATAAAGATCCTCATTTTTAATATAAACTAGTAATTTTAAACATGTTAACACTTTAAAATTTTTGTTGAAACGGTTATAAGACAGAAGAATTTGTTAAGTTGATTAATTATTTAAAAAACTCTTAATTTGTTAGAGATGTGTTATATTCTTTTCACAATTAGAAGCAGACGTGAAGGAGGGTGTGTGAGGAGGGTGATAGACCCCCTTCGCTTGCGTCGGGCGCAACAAGGGAGTCACAGAGGGAGCGGTAGCTCCCCTGTCACGGGGGTTTCTTTCTACCTATTTAGTCCACCCTTAGCAGAACCACAACCTCCTTGTCAACTATCCTATCCAACCTCAGCCTTATTAGTCTGCCCATCAGCTTTAAAAGGCAAATCCACATCTATTTCAAAGGTCTCCCCTATGTTAGGAAGTGGCGTCTAGGACATTTCACCTTTGGCAATCATCAAAGGGCCAAAAAATCCCTCATCTGCAGCAGACCCACCATGACTAATCCCTTAATTTGCAAATGAAGCTGACAAACAGCCTTAAGTCGCGCCACTCATTTTCCCTAGGTCTCAGCACTGCATGAAGCCCATTCTCAAGCTGACTAGTAGGTTTTCACTGTGTTCTATGGTTCTACAAAGACAGGAAATATATTTCATCTCATGGAGTAAATGTTTGAGTTCACAGTTGGAAGAACAGCTGCTTCTAAATGTATTATGAGCCTGAGATGAAGCTGCAAAACAAAGATCACTCATCAGGACCTTACAGCTCTTTCCAGCATGAAAATAACAGTAAGAAAGGGTTGCCACTGTCTCAGCAAATGGTAAAATTGTCAAGGCCCAGGACCTCCTTCATTACAAGCAGAGGGTTAGGGCGCCTCCTTCATCCATAAGCAGAAGGCGCAGGTCAGTAATTGACTCAGAAGGTTGCAGAAGTCCAGGTGAATGGTTGAAACTCTAGAAGGCCTGTCATCAGTGAACTTTCCAAAGCATAAGGACCCTGTCTATCCACAAGATCAAACAGAACAGAGGATAAACAATGCCATTACACAGGCAGGAGAAAGTTCTTGGTTTTTCAAGAAAGCACTGACCTTCATAGTCACAAAGAGTTTTGTCAATATAACAGGTCATGAGATGAACAAGCCAAGTGACAAATATCTCAGCAACCTTAGAACAGTGTCACTATGGCTAGGTTTCCTTCAAAACACAGTAAGGCTTGCAAATAGGGATGCTAAGATTGGTGTTGTTCAAAAGATTTACTTATCACCACATCTGCCCGATGAAGAGCCTCCTCCATACATGAGTAGAGGGCCAAAACTACTACAGGTGCTGAAAGTGATTGATACAAGAAAGAGCAGTAGAAGGATATCAAAGACTGAAACAAGGTTACTACACAGATGAAAGACAGGTCTGATAATGTAAAGATACTGATACTCCTGTTTCAGAGAAAGGCTGTGTCTGACATAGTGGTAAAAGGGGTCTTCTGATACTTTACCTGATTAAGAGTTTCCTCCATATATAAGCAGAGAGCCAAAATCATTTGCAGACTGTTGAAAACTGGTAAATCCAAAAGTGCAGGGAAAAGACTCAAAGAAATTAAATGAAGGAAAGTGTTACTGTTTATGATATTAATGTATTGATCTCCCTCTTCAAAAAAGCTACCTGTCAAACAGTCCATTCAGTGGAAAAGAGAAAATATTGAACATATTGTATGCTTTGAATGACAAAGGAGCAGTTGACTTAAAAGGGGTTAAAGACATTTCATGATCACCTATCCAGAAATCAAGGGAAATCCCTCTTAGCAAACAAAGAAGGCTAAGGTGAAAGGATGCAACCTGGAAAGTGTATTTACAGTCCAGAGATGAACTTGTGAAACACTCAGAAGTAGCAATTTATCACTAGGGAAGTAAACAGTGACCAAGGTTGAGTCATAAAATGCAAAATGACAGGTATGCAATGCTATGAATAAGACAAAGAGACAATTTTTAAGCATAGGTGTGCCATTGATATCAAAAAGAAGATTTTCTCCTTAAAGAAGGGGTCAAGCAGCAAGACAATACCATATGTCAAAAGTTCAAAAGAGGGGCCTTTCAAGAAAAGGTGTTTACAACTTTTCCAACATTTTTAGTGCATTATGAAATAGTCCTTCTTTGTTAAACAATCACCAAGAGAAGGAAGCAGTAAACATATGTCCTGTCATGAAGTGGTGCTATTGACCAAAAGGGTTTTAATACACTGATCAGAACAAAATAGAGACTGTATGCCCGAAAACCCTGTTTTCATATTTTACAAGTCTGTTTTTCTGATGGATGAGGCGAGTGGATTCAATGTTATAAGTAAGCAGAGGAAGTTGGTTACGGTGAATCACCCCTGTTCATATGTTTTAAAAACAAACACACTTGTTATCATTTCAAAAGGCAGATCTAGCATAAGGATATAGTGTCAAATAAACAATGGCAGGGAAGTGACACAGTAAATTATCAAGCAGAGAATCCTGTTATGAAAAGAAACAGCTAATAGACTAGCACTTCAGTCCAGAAGGAAACCTATAAATCACCTAAGGATTAAGATTGTTAAACTGATGGCAAAGGCACCAATGGTCTCCTATAAGTGGTAAGGCAGCTTTCAAGCACCTTTGACAGTTTTTAGATGACCTTTTCTTTGTTGACATTGTCACCTAAAATGCCAAAAAGAGGGACAAAGCCGAGGTTTTAAAAATGTCTCTCTTATGAGAACAGGTATGTGACTCCACGAAAAGGCAAGGCAAACGTGACGAACCATCACTGTTTAAAAAATAATTTGATGCAAACACTGTTTGTATCATGTAGTGAATTGCCACTGTTTGAACGAAAAGCTGCATTATGTTTGAAATAGCCATAAGGTCTTCATCTTTTGAATATAGCCGTTGAAAATGTCATAAGAATGAAATAGGGGAATAGTAAGTCATTTGTGAAATCAAAAAAACGAATTGCTACAGCTCCCAAGCATCACAACGAGCTTTTCAAACAGTTTGAGGTTTTCTGTACAGTTTTAGGGCGGCGCGACGGGCCTGGCAAGTGGCGCGACGGGCCTGGGCATCAAAATACACAGGGCTTCAACGTCGGCGCGACGAGCCTGTAGGCGGGCGCGACGTGCCTGTAGGTGCCTGCCCGACAGCACGACAACTCCACCCGACACTTTTCTCCGGCGCGACGGGTTTTTCTCCAAGGGTTGCCGCGCCAGTTTTGAAGAGTCCCGTTGCATTTTTAGCTCCCTCCAAGGGATTTCTTCTCAAAAACGCACAAGGTACTCTATCTCCTACCTTAAAGAACTCGAAAAATCAAGTTTTTAAGCCTGTAGACCTCGGTTTGAAGCTGTGCATAGTTAAAGGGCAAAATTTGTTGATAAGAAGCTGGAGGCAGGGGTATAACGTTGTTAGTTGATGGCAAAGTTGTCCGAAGCGGAAATGCATTGATAGATATTGTGAAAACACAAGCAAAGGTGTCCCTCACAAAGTACTGTGCTATATTTTTACACCTAAGCTAAATCTGCCTTTTCATTACACTACGTGGTATCCTTCTAAAGTTTGTTAAGACAGAGTTTTCTGAGAAGTGAAATAAGGCCACATTCTAGAAGGCAGTTGTTGATGATCAGGTTTACATCAAACGCAGGGTTGTTGTTGATTAGGCATGGTTGTTGTGACCAAAGTTGAAGTTTGAAACTAGGAATACACAGCACACTGAAAAACAGAATGGTTAGTGTTTGAGGTTAATACTGAAAACAGAGGTACAGGTATTTGGTGCACCTTTTAAACTCATAAAACAGAGAGTGTGTTTTCTAAAACAACTGTTGCACTTACTTTTTCACCTAAACTAGGTCTGCTTTCTCATTACACTATATTGTCATTCTGAAGACTGTTAGACAGAGTTTTCTAAAGGTGAAACAAGGTATTTTGTTGATGATTGGGCATTTGTAGATGATTGGGCATTTACTGGTGATCAAGTAAACAGCAAGGGCAGAGTTATAAAGGCAGTGATTGACTTCTCAAAGGGTCACAAGTGAAAAGTTCTTCTCTTGACACAGTGGGCTATTTTCACCTAACCACAGGGTCTTTTCTTTTCCCACTGTGTGGTCTCCACAGAAGTCTGCTGACAGGGGCATGTTTTGAGGTAAATAACCTAAAAAGCAGGGTTATAATTTTGAAGGTTGTTTTCAAAGACAAAAATACAAATGCAAACAGGCCTCTAAGCAAAGGTCACAAGAGGGGATGTGTTCAAAACTGTGCCCAAAGAGTCTACAAAGCAGTTCTTACACATAGTGCCATTGTTAAGAAAGATTCAGAGCTAAAGTGTAACCAAGTTTGAAAGATTGTGGTTAATAAGTGCAGAAGAGTTTATTCAAGGAAGCCTTGTTGAATCACAAGGTCCATAACTGTCAAAACAGTTTGGTGGCTTGTCTCAATCCAGGAAAACATTCTTCATATATTGAAGGTAGTGTGCCTCTTTCAAGCCTGTTTTTAATCAGAATGCCTCCAAGGCGAGATCACAAAGGCGGACAACATAAGAGATATGAGCCTACCTCCATAGAAGACATCACTGCTCATCCTTCAGTACTTTTCAATTTCCATGAGGTAGGCTGTCTTGATTTCTGTCAAAGGATAGAGGAAGTCAAGAGTTTCTCACCACTTACACATTTGTGTGCTTTAAGGTTCAAGGACAAACACTTCCAGCTTGCAGATCTTGATTTCAAAATCTCTCCAAGGTATATATCCAAAGCTACCAAGATCCCGTATCATGGTGAAAAATGGTTTAAACAAGCACATCTTGATTTGGAGGACTATAAGCCTTTCATCAAGCCGGAACATAGGGAGACCATCACTGCCATTTTTCCTTTCTCCTATCTTCTTGACAGTTATGCTCCACTGATGAAGGCCATAATGAGATATTTCACTTGTGAAGGGAGGTTTAGCCAAATATTTGCCTATCATGTTCGCTTATTGATGCATTTTACCAGGAGCAAGCAATTAAACCTTCCATACTTTTTATCCAAGAGCATAGAGAAGATGGCAGCTGCTGTCCAAAAGAAAGCTCCACCTCAGCTAATCTCTTCTCTCTTTCATCATTCCTTGATCAAAATCATCTTCTTGCACCAGCTGGAGAAGAAAGGGGTTTCATGGGAGTCCTTCATTAGCCATGCCGATTTCACCACTGTTCCTCCTGCTCATGTGTCTCCGACTCAGCCTATCCATCGCCCAGTGCCTTTATCTAGTAGGCCTACCCCTAAAAAACTCAAGATGATCACTGGGCAGCCAAGTACACAAGGAGAAGGAGAGGGCAGTGAGCCACAGGGAGAAAAGGAGGTTGATGAGGAGCAGCCAGATTTTGAGGGACAGCAGCGGTTGGATATCATTGGACAGCAGCAGCTGGAGGTTGATGAACAGCATCAATTTCAGGAAGAAGGGCAGCAAACAGAGGTTGAGGTACAGCAGCAGGTACCGGAAAGGGAACAGCAGTGGACAGAGTTTGAAGAGCAGCAGTTTGAGCAAGCAATCGAAACACCTTTTGAGCCACAAGCTGGACAGGATGTTGGGGAAGGACAGCAAGCTGAAGCTGCCACCACAACGGTGACCAAAACTGTCCCTAAGAAGGGAAAATTGCCCAAGAGAACAACTCCTAGCTTACCAAGGAGAAAGAGCGCTAGATTGGCCTTCAAAGGCAAAAGTACAATTGGAGAAAGCGCCAAGCATGGAGGTGAATCAGCTGTCATCCCTATCCCAAGCGATGACAACGACAATGAGGCACGCATCCTTGAGAACCTCCTCATTCACAAAGAAGGGAAAATTGAGGTTTTACAAGAAGATCTCCAAAGGGCAAGGAATTTCAATCAATTCTTGGAGGTTGAGAACAAACAAATGAAATTTCATGCAGCCATTCATGAGGCAAGGGCCATCAAGTACAAAAAGGAGGCGGAAAGGGCGCAAGTGAGAATTGAAGAGCTTATTGGCGAATTTGATGATGAGGAAGAGGAGGACCAGCCTAGGCGAAAGAGGCCTAGAACCATCGGGCTTAGGAGAGCCTTGGAGAAGCAGAAGGCTGAAGAACAAGCTCAATTCGAAGCTTTTCCTCTCACTACCCTCTTTGAGCGGGAAATTGAGGAAAACAAGGAAGCTTGGCTTGAGAGGGCTAACCAGCATTTGGAGACCAAGCTTGAGAAGGCAAACAGGGATTTCGAGCTACAGAGAAAGAGAACACTTCACTTTCAGAAGCTAAACCAATTCGCCCGGCGCAAATTGAAGGTAGCACAAGAAAAATTGAAGAAATTGAAGGAGAGGCGCCTAGCACGGAAGGAAGCAAAACGCACATCAGCCCTCGATATTTTAGCTTCAGCTTCGGAGCATGTTTCCATGGACCCTTGAGGGTCATGCATGCCAATTTTGGGCCTTTTTCGAAAACTTTTTGTTTTTTGGCATTTTTTGAGTTTTCGCCAAAAACTCATAAATGCGCCATTTCAGTTTGAAGAGTCGTCAAGGGAGGAGGGTGATACCAATGGATTCCATAATTTCATGAGCAGCTCTCCAGCGATTTTCAGGGAATTTGAAAATCATTCGCCCCCTCAAATTGGCAAAAAACAGCCTCATTTTGCACATTCTGCCCGCCCTATCAGCAGCCTGCTATTTTCTGGGTTTTTGCACACAGGTACAGTTTTGAGGGACTTTCAGAGATCAGATTGAGATGATTCCACTTGCATTGGAAAGCAGACACAGAGAGCTTTCCAACAAGCCATCATGAGCCTCATTTCGACATCGGGAAGGCTTCCATTTGCATCCAGCAAGTCAGGGGATCTTTTTCAGGCATAAAAATGAAGTATTTTTGAAATTTTTGAACTCCAAAAATCTGCTTTTCCCAAATGTGCATTAGGCTATTTTTATCATGGGAAAATCATGTAAAGTCAATATAATTTCCGTTTTTAGCAGTTTTTTAGATATTTTATTAGATATTTTGTGCCTTGGGCTTTGCAAAGCCACAAGGGCAAATTTAGATATTTTGACTTGGCCAATGGGATAGCTAGTTGCTCCATGAGGTTTTCCTCCTTCTAGCCTATTTATCCCATCATTCTCATTGTAAATCAGGGGCTGAACTTGAGAGAAGAATTAATGCATTGGTCATATGAGCTTTGAAGAATACACTTGAGTTATGATGTTTGGATTGCCTCTTGGATGCTTTTGAGGAATGTTGAAGGCTTGTTGATGGATTCCTTGACATGGTAGAATGGTATAGTGCTTCTTAATGTTGTTTTGTCTTCTAGTTTTCACTCATATTTCATTTTTCTTGTTGCTATAGATCAGTAAAGATTGATTTTGAGACATGCCCATGGAGGCACCTCAAAATCCCTGAATCTTCATAGCTTGATGTTTTCTTCTCCCTTAGTTATGCTAAAGAATTCTTAGCTGCTCTTTAGTAACTTAAGGTGTTGTTGCTTAGTTTTATTCATCAGTTCCATGTATGTTGAGTAGGATGTATGGTTTTCCCTACCTACCTATCAGCTGCCCATAGTTCTGTCCATAAAACTTTCTCTTTGACTGATTTGTTGATCATTTTGTTGAACCAAGGAGGCCTAGTCCCGATCTAGCCCTTTGCCTAAAACTATGAAAACTTATTCGTCCAAGTGCCCAATGACTTAGAGACTATTTTTAGGCGTTCCGGCATAGTTTATGAGTTGTTAGTTTGTCTCATGTGTTTTCCCCAAAGTCTGATAGCCTTTTCCCGAAGTTAGAGGGTCATATACCTCTATGTATGGCTTGAATGTTTGATTTCTATGTATTGATTAGCTTATAGTTATTCCTAGCATGATTAATGGCTTTCTATTACATGTTTATGTCTGCTATTAACTAGTTTGCACTTGAAATCCCTTGTCTTTCACCAACTTATTGTTCATTTAATCCATTTTGCCCGGAGATCCCTTCTATTGTGACCCCTACACGAGATCTAGGGCAACATCCCAGGAAATTATTTTTGGACCCTATATTAGGTGGGCGGACTCGCCTATGGTTTTTTGCATAGATTTACATATGGTTTTTGGGCATTATGGTTTTCTGGTCTTCATATTTTGTAGATCCAGTCAAGGGAACTACGTTTATGTTCTAACTGAAGGTTAATAGATTGGGGCTTATGAATGTTTCATCATGTATATATATGTGTTGTAACACTAAAAGACATATAATGAAAAATCAAGCCGGTAGTCCGTTATCTGTGTATATGTGTTTTATGTTTTATGCTCTCATTATTATTTATTTTCTATTTTTAAGAATTTTTTTACAAATAATTTCTATACAGAGTTAAAAACTACACAATTATTTAAGATGTCATAGTTAACCATTTAAATTATATAATCCAAATATCATGATTGTGAAATCGAATATATTAAGTTGATCAACCATTTAAAAAACTTTCCATTAGATAAAATATTACAGTTAATCATTTGATATATGTCATTTTCACAGATTTACAATAAATACATATTTATGTAACAACACTTATGATCATCCTTGGAAAACCTTCCAATAAGTAAAGTATTACACTTGACCATTTGATATATGTCATATTCACGAATTTACAATAAATACATATATATTTCTGGCTAAAAAAACACCTAATGCTTATCTTTGGAAAACCTTTATATTTACTTGATACCATAGCTTGATATCAAACCCTTAGCATTGTTTTTTTTAAGCATGGACAAGTATTATCTCTTTATCCATCGTATTGTCTATTTTTCAATAAGTGGAGAGATTCATTCAAAACAACATTAATTCCTTTCGCCTAAACATAATGTTACATTCCACAATATCATGCATTTAAGGGAAATCAGTGTTGACATTTATATGGATATTTATCAGTTTAATTATGGAAAATAAGGATAAATAAATTTTATATTAAATAAGATAATTTTATATTAATATTGTTTTATTGAGACCAAAGGTTTATTTTAGAATATATTATGAGGGATATGTATAAGTATGTCATATATTTTAAAAAATAAAATAAAAAATTTTAACTTAGGTTGGCCAAACAAAAAATCAAAATTAAATAATCGTATAAATAATCAATTAAAAATCTATTAACACAACAATAAATTAAATATTTCACTTTCATTTTCATATTTCATTGTCACTTTTCAAGTAATAAATAAAATATTTGGATGTCTATCTTAAATAATATAATTTTATATGACTTTATAGAGATAAAATAATTATTTAAAAAAACTGACTAAAAGTAGAGTAGTTACTTCTTAATAAGAGGAAAATGTGTAACTCATTCAATTTTTAATATAAAATATTATTAATGATAAAATATCAAAATATACAATAAAAACAATGAAAAAATATCACTATAGATTTGTACTAATCACATATTTACCAATCACTAAAATAAATTAATTGGCCTAAATATTTCTTCATGTTTGAGATTTGATCCCTCTAGACTAGATAGATCCATGGTCTACATTTCTTCATGCTTGAGAGATAATCCCTCTATAGTCCATAGATCCGTAGTCTATACTTTTCTACAACCCATTTTGAAAGTTATGTGTAAGTATGTCTGTGTCTCTTAAAATAAAATTAAAATATTCTCTAAACACAAAAAACAATCTTTTATATATATGACCTAATATAATGTAAAATAACTAGAGGAAAAAAAATTGTGACTAAAATGTTTAAATCTATTGCTTTTCAAAATATATATATATTTCAATATTATATATAAATATAAAACAATTCAGTTCATATTCGTAGATGTGACTGACACAATCATCACACCTATTCCATTGATTATGTTTTAGAGTTTCTTGATTTTAGTATTTGTAGAAAATGATACCAATATATTCACATGTACACAATAAGATAACAAGATATTCACTTAGGGCCACTGAGCTTCTGACTGAGATAAGTTTTTATTTCGGACGGCTGAAGTTTGATTTCAAGCCTCTCAATTTCAAATCAATTATAAAGTTATAATCCGAACTCTCATGACCTATTACGGCATTATCACAGCAAACCAACAATAGATTGAAGCATCAGATGACAGCATCATTGAATGAGATCACAAGTCCTCTTTCTTACAAATGGAAATGAGAAAACAACGCCTACAAAAAAATTTGACATAGTAAATAACAGATTAACATGTGACAGCATTAATGAAATTGCATTACTTAAAGGTATTCTACTTCATATTCTGCGAAGAGCAAACATATTTTTCATCTCAGCCATGTTATTATTCCGACGTGGGCACTTTTTTGGAGTGTTAGTGCCTTGCCCATTGAAAGGATTTTATTGGCAGTGCTGTGTTTGCTCATGTTGGCAACAACTTAAATCCATTGCTTTGTAATGTCATGAGCTCCAAACTGAACCTGAAGCTGGGTCCAAAGCTAAAGAAAAAGAGTTAGAAGAAGACGCTATTATAGAGTACTACGAAGAGCCACTGGACTTGGAAAAACATTGTGATGTGAAAAAAGACTTGATTGAGCGCGCAATGGAAGAGAAAATGACTTCTTTCACTTGCCCTCTCTTGGGGATATGCCTGGACTCAGAAGGCATGCTTATATTTTGCTTGGAATTGGCATTGTATGACATGCTGGAGATTCTAAGAATACTCTTTCAAGAACCGTTAAATCTGCACAAACTGAAAGGAAAAAATTGGCAAGCAAGGCTAGAGGTTGCTGTGAAAATATAACAAGTTTATCCGATATTTAAGATTGCAATAAATGTAGCAGTCAATGGTCTGCAATTGACTGCTCAAAAATTTACATAATTTTCTCTGTTGGATCGACTGCCTAGTTTGGTTGGTTACAGCTAATCAAGCAACATGCACGTGCACACTTCCGACAACACAATTTTTCAAAAGCAGAATGATGGAAATGTTAGTTGGTAGTATGCAGATCTTCATATCTTCAAACTCATTTTATGCTCTTTTGGAATATCTTTCTCCCATTTGGTCAAGAGAACCATACTCAAGTCAATAGAATTTCACAATTTACCGATTTCTCGGTGTTCAAACTATCTTTGGCGTCAGTCAAACCATGGAATTTCCAGTGGTCAAGCAATGACATTTTTCTTTCTGGTACATGCTTTTTCTACTGTTTGAAATTGCAATGCTCAAAAATTGGTATGACATTTTTACTTCTGGTACCTGCATTTTTTAATGTTTGAATTTCCAATGGTCATAGATTTTTCTTGTTTGTACCTGCTTTTTTTTATGTTTAATTTTCCACCTCAAATCTTGCTGACACATTTTTCTTGCTTGTACCTTCTCATTTTTAATGTTTTTGAGGTAATGAAATGACAATCTTCTTACGGTATCTTACATGGACAACACATAGGAGTAATTATCCGAAGGCTCTGAGCATTACATTGCTAAATAGTCTAAGGTGGTTAGCTAAGATCTTATTAGCTTAAGGCTATTTTGCAGAACTTTAAAGAATAAGTATATTTTGTTTCGACTCTCCTCAAACGTACTAAATATTTCAATGGAAAATGAAGACAAATATTTACTTGCTTTCTTGCAAAGGAAACTTGCTGTGCTAAAATAGAGCCCCACATGTCAAAGGGGTTGATCCCAGGCCAACCTACTTAAAGCTTTTGGCAGAAGTGAAAATGGTGGTAGAGTAGGTGAGGGTTTCAGAATGATGAGGTGGTATCTATCAAGGCAAGAAAAGGCAAGTAGTGGGGATTAATAACTTTAGAGTGGTGTACACCACGGTATATTTTACAGTGTATTAATTGCGGTATAAAGAGATAGAATTCCTGGATAACAATAAAAGAATATGATATCATTAACTGCTTTACAGCCCACATTGATTAAGTCCTTTACAGAGCATATTTGTATTTGACTCCCAGCACACTCATATTTTACAGAATTGCTTCCATTAACTTCATTTTGCATTCATAGCTAGTGCATTGAATCCACATACATTAACTCTGTGGTACATCTATAATCAAGACTAGTTAGTTTTAATACATCGCAGTTTTTCTATAAATTATGTTTAAATCCACAAACTAAGATGTTAGTTAAAAAAATATGGTTATATTTTTTTTATACAGTGAGAAAAATGATCATAACTTAGTTGTCAAACTAACTGTAGGACAACCATTATTGGTTGCTTTCCAAAATGAATGTTAACTCATCACTATTATGCCAAGGAAAATCATGCCACCTAGAATTATCCCATTGGTGGTCCATGTCCCTGTGGGGTAGGCATGGTCCTTAACGAGGCAAGGGCTCGTGCCAGATGCCTTTGGGTCTTGGGTCGTTAACCTATTTCCTTACGTCACAAGCTAAGCAAAAGTGGTTTTAGGGCATACTCCAAGCCCGCAATATAGATGTAGATATATATATATATATATATATATATTATTTTAATGACTTGTGTTTTATTTGTATTTTTTTTTCTACTTCTCCCACAACAGCTGGAGATTCAAGCTCGTTGCGGACACTTGGAGGTGACCACATTGATGAGACGGGCACTTCTCCATCGGAGTGAGGCAAGGTGGTGGGAGTTAATGGGCCCTTGTGTTAGTAGGAACACTACAACATCAGACTTGGTTGATTTTATGTTTCACTTCAACTTCACATTCAAACGAGTTCAAGGATAGTAACTAGTAGATTCGTACTCGCACCTAGTTAGGATTGGCTTGAATTGTTGCATGGTGTCCTTAATTATGGACAACAATGATTGTGATAAGAAATTTGATAGCATTATGTTGATTCTCGGGGTATATCGTACACAGAGCATGGACTTGGGCACCATATTTCGCACTAGTCTATCGAGAATGGAGCATAATTGGCCTTGGTCGATGTTTAGACTCCTGATCATGAATTCTCTACCTCATGTGGGGAGTTATGGAGAGCTTTTTTACCAGGCTTGTGGCACTGGTGTTGGGCTTCTCCATCTATTTCAATAGTGGATGTTCAACACCAGTGTTAGAGGTAAATCTGCCACTGGAATAGCGGCATCCACAATTTCAATGTGGATTGTGGTTAACAAACAGCGTGAGTTATGTGTTGAAGGTGCATCGAAGTCTATGAGAGTAAAATTTATCATGGGTGGAATTAGTCTCGGAGTGGTATGTGTCCATCCTCCAAAGTGTGACATAGATGGGTTGAAGACAAGGTTGGCTAGCCTTACCCTTTCAAATTAGACAGATAATGATCCTCGAAGGGGTTGGATTTGGTTTGCGTATGTGGATGTTTCTCTTTTTTGAATGACATGGCTTAGAGGATGGACTCGAACCAAGCGTGTCCCACGGATGAAAATCATGGACCTAGGTCCCTTTAATCTTCTTCTTTTTTAGACAATATGCTTAAACTTTATGATATATGGTCAGTGCTATATAGTTTCTCTGATTTTAGAAAGTTGAAGGCAAGTTATGGGCCTCTGATGTACATAAAAGACATAGGAAAGTTTTTTTATTTATCAAACTCTCTTACAAGGCATCAAACTTATAATCTCAAAACAATAAGACTATACCACTGGTCTAGTTTCCCTATAGGCAGACCAACATTATGGTCAAACACAACTTGTAAAATCTTTTTGTGGAAATTGAAAGTCAAAAATTACTATATATATATATAATACTTATTATAAAAATGAATAATTAAAATTTAAAAATTTTGAAATTCAAATTATTTAATATATTATATTTATAAAATGCTAAAAGAAATCATAATAAATCATATTTAATTTAAATAAATATGAATATTAAAACTATAATTAATGTATAATATTTTTTCAACAACATTAAAAGGATTTAATAAAGTAAAGAAAAGTCAAGATCGCTTCAGAAAGGCTTAGTCTTGAAGTAGATAGCTCTTGGGACATTATTTCAATTATTGTACAACAATTAATTAAAATCCTATGTCATAATAGATACAAAATTATATGAAACTTTGTTAAGTGTGCTTTAGTGAAATGGGTAAGTGCATCCAAATCACTAAATGGGTAAGTGCATCCAAAGGTGACTTGTTTATATATGTATACTAATTTTTACAACAACATTGTTTGGTATAAACAACAACTCCCTACATAAGTGAATAAAAACAACATCATATATCATGTAATCTAACTTGATTGTGTATTTAAGGCATTTGATAGATATGTAGAAAACTCAACCCTTACTTCATTGCATGCTCACATATACTCTAAAGCCACACTTGAGTAAGGATTAATGAAATATGCTACAATTGAATGATAACTTAGTTAATCATCATTAACTATTGTTTGGTATAGGATTTATTGATATGTGAATATATTCGCTATAATCACCTCCTCTTGCATTTACCCACTTTCACCAGTTAACTCGGGGTTAAAATGAGCTAAGGGTCACTATGATAAGACTCAACCTCCTAGGTGACCTTAAGGAAATGTATTTGAAAACTTAAGACTTTATTGACCCCCCTCAAGTGCTAGAGGACCTCGAGGGGCTACCCAACCCCCTTCAGGTGTCCAACCCCAAAGTTAAATCTCTTTTTTTTCAAAGGACTCAGAGCCCTCACTGAGAATTTTACATCAACCCTCATCACTCAAATGGGATTAAAGACTATTATCTTAATAAGAAATGGTAAGAAAGACTTAAAGGAGTAAGCGGGTTGGTGTGCTTGAAAATGCATATAAAAAAGGGGACAGGACATAGAGTATTAACTTTGCGGTATAACCTTACTCAACACAAAGGAGCATATATGTGCAAGACATATAGATAGAGCGGGACTCGCCCAAGTGCTGAACAGTCAAAAGAGGAGAACATCGCTAAGCATTTCTAGGGGTATCAAAGAAGGCTGGGGAAAGCAGAAGCTCAACCCCCCGGAAGCATGAGGTGACGTGACAGTGGTGGGGCCCCAAGAGACACATTATGTGGGGTGATGGCTGCGGGTTTAGAGCCGCTTTAAGACCCTACCGGACTACTTAGTGGGCCCATTCAGGTAACAGCTGGCGTAAGTAACACGAGGGTAAGGTAAGTCCTAGGACACCCAGTACATGACCAATTCCGGTACTTAACTCGACGCATGGTATACACCTAACCAAACTTTGATGACCAATAGCCAAATGCCACGTGTCCCAATGTCGACGTCCTTATGACGTCAACCCTACAAGTGTCGTCCTAGCCTCATTTTTCGGGTAATCTAAAGCCGTTTAACCCTGTTATATGATTCATTGTGGTAAAATACTTTCTTTTACAAGATATCGTATAGCCAAAGCGCGAGCTCCCAGTACTAGGTCTACCGAGTCGCTTTCAACTTCCCTGCGTCGTTTTCTGTCGATCATTTTCCTTCTGCGCAGGTATTCTGTCCCTCTTTCATTGTATAGTTTCCTTCCATTTTTCATTTTTCATAATGGTCATGGGTAAAATAAAGATTAAGAAGTCAGAGCCCGAAACCCCCCAAGTTCGCGAGTCCAGGGCTGCCCCTGGACCTGAGCCATTCATCGACATGCAAGCCCACATTCGAGACCCACAATACCCTTTCCTCATCAGTAGCGTCAAACCTGACATATTTAGGAAACATTTGGAAAATAGGGATAGGTTTAGAGTTTTTTTGTCGGGACTATACCACCAAATTGCTCTGCCTGTCTACCCAGTTGTGGAATTAATATGTTGGTTCAGAGAATCTTATGATGAGCGCCGAGATATGTTCCTATCAACTCAAGGGAACAAGATATTTAGTATATCTCCTTAGATCATCAGGAAAGCCCTTTTCTATCCCCCTAGTTCAAATTATGTCAGTTTCACTGAAATGTCTTTATCCCATCAGTTTTCCAAGTTACCCTGGAGGCAGTAGAATGATTTCATCGCTGTTATTTCCGACTCCCGCCTTACAGCTTTCCCGTCTTCGGACTCGGTGCCTCTGAATACATTCAAGGAAAACCTTCAGCCAACACTTTCTCTCATTGCGGGGTTACTAGGTATAGAGGGGGTCGAGCGAGTCTCGAAGGAATGTGTAGCCCTTTTATGGTTGATGCCACAACTAGATGTTATATTGGATATCCCTGGTTTCTTGGCCTTCGCCATCCAAACCCAGTTTCAAGACCTCCTGGCCACAGACCATTTTCGTTTATGGTCCATGGTGTTCTACCTCTTCCTCTTCCGTGTCAGTGCCCAGGCTTGGTTCAGAACTGTCTTTGAGTGGAACCCCAAGATCCTACTTGGCCGATGAATGGTAGTTATTCAAAATTATTTTTGCATCGAATTCATGACAACAGCTTATACCAACGCACAACCTTTTCCCTCAACAATATTTTTTCCCTGAGCAGAGGAACTGGCTACAGTTTCGTGAGGAAGAAAGCACAGGAGATTGGTACCTATTTGATGACTACACTGAGATCAGGGTCTACAGTGCAGAGGTTTCCCCTTACAGACTGCCAATTTTTCCCGCCATGAGAATTTTCACCTTGGAGTACCTCTGGAAAACCCTGAAGGCTAACCAGCTCCACTTCGTCACTGCAAAAAAGGGGTTCATTCTTAAACTTCCTACTACCATCGGTCCCTTTCTTGTTAACTCAAGGCATGCCCTCCCCATAGTGGAAACCTTGTCATAAAATATATAGGTGGGAAAGCTTTTTGGAGATTTGGACTTATGACCCAAAAGGCACAGTCTCTACCACAAGCAGAGAAGATCAACAAGAAAGAGTATCAAGAACTACTTAACCAATGAAGGGAAATGTCACCCTCTTAGAAGCCGTGCACTTAATGGGACGAACATTATCGCGTAGGTAAAAGAAAGAGCTGGCCTTCTTTAACTAATTGAAGAAAAGAGGGCAACAGTTTGTCGGTTCAAAAGAATGCTACACGAAGGACACACAAAGCTACAACAAAAGTGGAAATGGTCAAAAGGTATATCACCTTCCTGAACAACCTGAGCTCCGAGGAATTGGCAACTCAGGGAGTAGAAGACAGATTCAAGGAGGTAACAGAGCTCAGAAGGGTAATGGAAAAAGAAGCCGCACGCACTCATGCATTAGGCAGTCTGGAAAATATGGTGACAAGTTTGGAACATTTCGAAGAGGAGTGGATCGAACTGACTAAGGCAGGCCTCCCATCATGTTGGGAGCCCAGAACAACTATGTTTCAGCCGTTACAAGTATATGAGCTCAAGATGACAAAAGTGATGAATCAGACAGACGTCCCGTTTGAAAAGACCACTCGGCTCAAGGCTGAAACTATAATTGCCTCTCTCGGTAAAGAATTCTCCCTCCTATGTCAGATCAAGCAGCGGTTGCCCGTCCAAACAAACTATGCTGAGTTGACCGAGGTGCATGCTCTGGTTGATGCCTTTGTTACAACGCCTACTCCAGCAGCCAACATCTGGTAGAAGTGTAACGATCTTACCAATACTCTGATTACTGCATTTTCACCTCTGCCAACACCGCCTTTGAAGCAGAAAGACAACTCTTCCACGACCTCAGTGCCACCTCCTCCATCAGCGACGGCAGCCCAGCCTCTCCAAAAAAAACGTTAACTCATGTTTTTGGCCCACGTGGCCTTTACTTTATTTACTTTCTGTAATTTCGGGTGAAAACTGCATTTCACCTTTGGTAATTTACTTTCAGTTCAAAAGTTGTTTCATTTTTAGTTAGAAATGGTGTTAAGACCACTCTGTAAGATGATGAGATGCGTTCTACTTCATCATCAATTTTGTTTTTGATTAGGACTTTAAACAGCATATAGGCATGCGGAAAATATATTTTCTCAAAATATCTTTCCGCATACGGGAACCAGAAAGCTATAAAAACAGAAAGGAAACACTAATACAGGGTTCCAGATTTTGAGAAAAACTGATCAGCTAAAGCAGCTCTGTATGAACTCAATAGTTTTTGTTGAAGATCACATTGGGATTCAGATATAAAGATTTTGTCGCAAAGGATTCCACATGAAGTGTTTCACAGTTTGTAATCTTTCCTTATCGTTATTGTTTTAAATGAATGTTCATTTCGTCTTCATCCATATTTCTTGTATCTCAAATGTTCTGGAATGCGAGTGCTTCATGTTTAGATGTGAATTTATCACAGTTGATACTCATATCTGTTCATTTTTAGCGCTTTATGGCTCAAGCATGATACTCTGTCCATTTTCTGTCTCATTTCCACTGTTCTTCTGATACGAACTATAATGGATTCTTATCGTGGAATAAGCCCATTTGTTGTTAATATCTCATTTCACATTCTACCATAGTTTTCACTATCACTGAACTTGATAACTGTGTATTCATTTTATAGCTGGCCCTCTTTACAGCATTATGATTTATAGCTGTCTGACGCATTCACTTATTCAATCTCATACTCATCCTCTGCAGTTTTCTTAGTTGTTGTGTTTATTATTAAGGTCTCGGTCCCACTCTTTTAAAAACTTTCACCAGTTGTTGATTGCAAGGAAGCCTAATATTGTCAGCCACAAATAGTTTAGTCAAAGTTCCTTGCGTTTTAAGATGTCCTAGGCACTGGTCCTTTTACAACTCAGGGCTGTCTCTAGGAGTTACAACATCTTTTTGGCGCTGTTGCCGGGGACCGAAGTTAAAGATTTAAATCCCTGGGATACGACAAAAACACAATCACCCTTCAAAATAGGTGAGCAGGAAGGGTTAAGAGTTGTAGATCCCTCACCTTGGCGACTCCACTATCATCCAAAGTACTAATCTATTTCGCAGTCCTGGCTCATAATAAGCCCCACCTGAGGTCAGATACGTCTCAACTAAGGACTCCTTCAGTGTCTGACCCTGAGAAGATATTACACAAAAGAAATTGGAGAGAAAAGTAGTCTGCTTATACTGATATACCAAGATTCTCCTTGGAAGACTCTCCATCTTCCTCACAGTTAGCTCAAGTTCAAGGCTCTGATACCACTGCTAGAATCCTTGAATACTCTCCAGATAATCTTTCCCTTGAGCATACAGAAGTCAAAGATGAGGCTGAATCGATAGACACTTCAAGCTTTTTCTCGCACTCCACTCCTGAAACAGAAGAGGTCAAAGAAGTCACAGCGGTTACTACCTCCCATACTCCATTGGTCCAAACAAACCCACAAGCCACTGTTCAGTATATTTCTATTATCATTCATCAGAACCCTCCTCCACCTATAATGGATGTTCTCGGGTTCTTGTTGAATAAATATGCCCCCCTAGCGTTGCCACAGATCTTGCATGACATGCCTCAAGATTATCTGAAGGTCCCACCTCGCTTTAATGGGGAAGATGACACTGCCGCCCAAAAACACCTAGAAGTTTTTTGTGCCTTTGCAGAAAACTTCAATGTTGAGCATCTAGACGTAGTATTGAGACTTTTTGTTCAGTCCTTAGATGCGGAGGCTCGAAAATGGTTCAAAATCCTTGGGGACCACTCTATTACCACTTGGGAGGAAATGGAGAATGCCTTCACCAGGAAATGGGGAGAGAAAAAGGATCATGGATTTTGTCTTATTGAATTCAACGCCCTAAAGAAAAGACATGATGAAGACATGTCTGAGTTCATTAACAGATTTAACAAGTTGTATACTAGTCTACCAGCAGATATGAAACCTCATCAGATCGCCGCTAAGGTGGTGTTTGTAGCAGCATTTGAATCAGAGTTCGAATTCTCCCTTAGGGAGAGAAAGTCTGCCACTTTAGACCAAGCTCAGACTGACGCTTTTGAAGTGGAAGCTAACTTTGCTTCTACGAGCAAATCTAAAGGGAGACTGGACCATGATTCTAGACGCAGGGGCAAAGAAGAAACCTCTACCTCAAATCAAGGAAGGGAGGCAGCGAATTATAAGATCGAAGAAATGAACAAGATGATCAAGAACCTCTCAAGCAAGCTGGTGAAGCTTGAGCTGGAAGAAAATAATTCATCCTTTAGACCACCTCAAGCTGCTCCTAACAGGGGATATAACCCTCAGTACAGAAAACCTCCTTTGCAAATATTGCAGAGAGACCAGAAGGAGCAAGAGGATCACATACAGCCCCTGTTGTATCTTGAAGGGCAAATGGATGGCTCTGCTGAAGAAGTTCCTGATGGGCAAGATTATCAATACCTAGCATACTCAGAAGGTGAGGAGGTGGAACTCTCTTTGCAAGAAGATGAGGAGGTTGAGCTTCCTTTGCAAGAAGAAACTGAGAAAACAGGTGTTGCTGAAGATCCTGATATTGATGATTACTGCAAACAATTTGTGGACTTCATGCAAGCACAATTTCACAGAAAGTATGATCTCCAGTCCTCCAGGAAGAGGACCCGAACACAAGAGCTAGAAGAAGAGTTGCCTCAAAAGGAGTCAGTTGTTCAAAAAGTTGAAGGCAAAGGTAAGAAACCTATCAATGAACCTGTACATTCGAATGTTTCCATCCCCTCTTCTTCTAAGCCTATAGCTAATTCCCATGTAAAGGTCAAACATATTCCAACGGAGGAGAAACCTCCAGTCATGCCAAAAGAACCCAAGGAAAACCCAATAGAGAAGTCCCCTACTGTTTTTTGTCTTCAAAAAGAGCTGGAGAAAGTCAAGATCCCAATCCCCCTAGCTGAGCTTTTGAAACAGCCTGCCTACCAAGCTCAAGTGTCTCAGTTCATGCTTCCTCAGGAAGTAACCTCAATCCTAGACAGTCTTAACCTCCAAGAGGAAAGGCCCATGGTATTGTTTAGTCCCCATGTGGAGGAGCTGGATTCATCGACCCCTCCTTTCTATGTCTCCCTAGTGATTCATGACTTGTTGTTGCATAACTGCATGCTGGACTCAGGGGCATCCCATAACCTGTTACCTTTTATCAGTAATGGAACAATTGGGACTGCAGATTACTCATCCATACAAAGACCTATACTCTTTTGATTCTAAGAGAGTCAAATGTTGGGGATGATCAAAGATCTGGTTGTAAATCTGGCTCAAATCCCAGCCAAGAGTGTGGTAATGGATATAGTGGTTGCTGATATCCCGGCCCGTTTTGGGATGCTATTATCTAGATCATGGGGGACAAAGATTGGGGGATCCATCAAGCTGGATCTGACATACGCAACCATCCCTGTATTTGGAGGCCAAGAGAGAAGGTTATACAAGGAGACAAGATTTGTAAAGATGGTGACCAGGGTTGATAACTTAGTCAATTCACCCGTATATAGCAAAGACGGGGAGTTCTCTTGTTTGATGCTCGAAGAAGACGAGGATTTCTTGCAGGAGTCGGCCTTCTGCCAATTGAAGGCAAAACAGTCGACAGATGTTGAAGAGAGGGGTATCTGGACCCTACATTTTGATGGAGCGAATTCCAGAGAAGGTAATGGAGCTGGGGTCCTTTTGATTTCTCCTACTAGGCAGTTAGTTCCCTTTTCCTTCAAATTAGAATACGAAGCCACAAACAATGTGGCTGAATACGAGGCGTTGCTGCTGGGGTTGCAGACAGCCAAAAACATGAACATCCAAAGTCTGAAAATCTTTGGGGATTCGGAGTTGGTAGTAAGGCAGATCAGGAATCAGTGCCAGGCAAAGCATCCTTGATTAAGGGCTTACAGAAATGAAGTATGGGACCTAGTGGAGAACTTCTTCCTGGCGTTCAATATACAATTTATGCCAAGGGATCAAAATAGAAGGGCCGACGCTCTCGCTATCGTAGCAAGTAATTTTAGGCCACCTCAGAATCCCCGCCTGAGATATGAAATGGAGGTTCGTTATCGTCCCTCTATCCCTGATAATGTCAAGCACTGGCAAGTGTTTGAAGATGAGGAGCAGATTCAACGCTTCATGGAGACTATCAGAGAATTCTCAAACCTAGTCATTGATGCTGGTGACAAAGAGATAGAAGATCTACCCCAAAATAGATGGCTGGATACCGTGGCTGGACATAAGGTATTGCAGCTAAAGGAAATGTGATCCCCAAAGGTTTGGTTCCTTTAGAGAGGTTGTTTGACAAAAATGATGTCCCAATCAGTCCTAACAAGATGGTGGAAGAAGGACAGATGGACGATTTAAACCTTGGAACAGAAGCAGATCCCAAGATTGTAAAGTTGTCTAAGAAGGTCCCAGAAGAGTACAAAGACCAATATCTGAAATTATTCTAGACCTACAAAGATATATTTGCCTGGTCTTATCAAGACTTGAAAACTTTTGATATTAGCATCATACAACATAAAATCCCACTGAAAGGAGATGCTAAGCCACACAGGCAGAAATTAAGACAGATCAATCCTCTACTTCTACCTTCAATAGAAAAAGAAATCAAGAAGCTGCTCAAAGCCAAGATTATTGTGCCTCTGAGATATTCTGAGTGGGTGGCCAATTTGGTCCCGGTTCGAAAGAAGAACGGAGAGATAAGACTGTGTGTTGATTTTCGGAACTTAAACAGAGCATCCCTTAAAGACAATTATCAACTGCCAAAAATGGATCAGATATTGCAGAAGGTGGTGGGATCCTCACGCATGTCCATGATGGATGGTTTCTCAGGGTACAATCAAGTGGCAGTTCTTCCAGAAGACCAAAAGAAAACGGCATTTACCACTCCATGGGGTACATTCATGTATGCCCGGATGCCATTTGGGTTGATAAACGCGGGCGCCACATTTCAGAGAGCCACGGACATCGCTTTTGTAGGTGAGCAGGACAAATTTGTGGTGGTGTACCTGGACGATATCACAGTTTTCTCCAAAGATGATACCGAGCACATCGATCACTTGCGCAGAACCTTTGACAAATGCCGCAGGTATGGGCTATCTCTGAACCCACAAAAATCTTTGTTTGCTTTAGAAGAAGGGAAATTGTTGGGTCATATTGTAACTAAAGTTGGGGTCAAAATTGATCCAAAAAGGGTAGAAGTAATAAACAGCATATCCTTACCCCGAAACAAGAAGGAAGTTCAAGTGTTTCTTGGACGCATAAATTTTTTGAGGAGGTTCATACCGAACTACGCAGAGATAGTTCGGTATATAACGGAAATGTTGAAGAAAGATAATGATGTGAAGTGGAATGCCGAGTCAAGGGAAGCATTTAATAGAATCAAAAGTGCTTTCACAGAAGCCCCTGTACTGGCAGGTCCTGACTACAGTAAGCCCTTCATGATTTTCTCATTTGCATCTCCTCACACTGTAGCAGTGGTACTATTACAAAAGAATGCAGAAGGGTATGAGCAACCCACTACCTTTTTTAGTCAGGTGCTTCGAGACGTTGAGCTGAAATACAATATTTTGGAGAAACAAGCCTATGCCTTGCTCAAGTCCTTGAAGGCTTTTCAAATGTACGTATAGCAATCGGCTATAACTACTTTCGTACCCACTGCTGTAGTGAAAGATATTTTGATCCAAGGTGACAACGAGGGTAAGAGGGGGAAGTGGATAGCAAATATCCAAGAATATGAGTTGGATATTCACCCCACCAAGCTTATAAAGGGACAAGGACTAGCAAAGATCCTGTCTGAATCTAATGGGCAAGCCTTGGGAATAAACTTAACCATGGGAGTTGAAGAGGTACTTGAAGGTACAGGCGAGCAGCCCAGCGTAGAAACTACCATTCAGAAGACTCACATGAAAAACTTACTCAGTGCATGGTACAAGGAGATTGTAGAGTATCTTCTAACTCTCAGGTGTCCCCCAAGCTGTGATAAGATGAAATACCGAACTCTGAGATTAAAATCCCAAAGTTTATTATAGCAAATGGCCGGTTGTACTGGAGAGACCCCTCAGGAATCTTGCTCTTATGTCTCACAGAGCCTGAGGTGGAGGAAGTTATTGTTGAATTCCACAAAGGCATTTGTGTAGGACACTATAGTTGGAGGGCCACAATCCACAAAATTTTGAAGGCAGGTTTCTTTTGGCCTAAACTTTTTGGAGATGTTCATGCTCAGTTCAAGGATTGTGAAAAATGTCAAAGATTCGCTGAGAAGCAAAAGTTTGCACTCTTGCCCATGATCCCAGTACATATAGAAGAGCCTTTTCAATAGTGGGGAATTGACTTCATAGGAGAGATTCATCCTGTGTCCAGTGGGCAATAGATGTGGATCTTGACAGCTAGAGACTACTTTACTAGATGGGTAGAAGCGGTGCGAGTGAGGAATGCCACGGATACAGTAGTGATCAAGTTCATGGAGGATAACATCATATCCAGGTTTGGCTACCCTACTAAGATCGTAACTGACAATGCATAGGCTTTTAAGTCTACCAATTTCATTAACTTCTGCCAGCAATACAATATTGTGTTGGGACACTCCACTACACACTATCCACAGGGAAATGGGCTGGCAGAATCCTCTAACAAGACATTGGTAAGAGCATTGAAAAACGCCATAAATGAAAACCAGAAAAACTGGGATTCTCAGCTCAAGTTTGCACTATGGGTAAACAGAATTACCAGCAAGCGATCAACTGGCAAGTCTCCGTATGAATTAGTCTATGGACGAGCAGCAGTGTTTCCAATAAAGCTACAACTACCTATAGCTTGTTTCCTGCAAGACAATTAGGACGAGCCAAATGATCTTATCAGAAGAATGAATTAGTTGGTTGAGTTGGAAGAAACCCGGAGTCAGGTAAACCAAAGGTTGAGAGAGTATCAAGAAAAAATGAAAGACTTGTTCAACCAACATACTAAAGATAAAGAAATGTAGGTTGGAGATCTGGTACTAAGGTGGGATGTCAGGAGAGCCAAGAAAGGAAAGCATGGGAAGTTCGATCCATTGTGGTTTGGACCATTCAAAATTGCAGAAGCTCGAGGAAATAACACTTTCAGGCTGGAAAATTTGGAAGGTGATCTGCTTGAAGCCCCTGTAAATGGGAAATTTATAAAACCTTATTTCCAGTATTGATTTAGGTTGTGAGGCCTGCTGTATATATATATTGTACAATATCTGTTTTCTTTTACTCTTATGTTTGTTGTTTTTTATTAATACCTAAGGAAGGTAGAGGTGTCACGAAGGTTGTGCCTACAGAAAGAAGTTAACAGCTGGTCTATAGAGTTCTCGACACGTTCGAGGACGAACGTGTTGTCCCCAAATGGATGCAATGTTGTTATATCAACCCTCATCACTCAAATGGGATTAAAGTCTATTATCTTAATAAGAAATGGTAAGAAATACTTAAAGGAGTAAGCAGGTTGGTGTGCGTGAAAATGCATATAAAAAAGGGGACAAGACATAGAGTTTTAACTTTGCGGTAAAACCTTACTCAACACAAAGGAGAATATATGTGCAAGACATCTGGACAAAGCAGGACCCGCCCAAGTGCCGAACAGTCAAAAGAGGATAACAACGCTAAGCATTTCCGGGGGTATCAAAGAAGGATGGGGAGAGCGGAAGCTCAACCCCCCGGAAGCATGAAGTGATGTGACAACGGTGGGGCCCCAAGAGACACATTCCGTGGGGTGATGGCCGCAGGCTACCCCACCAGACTACTTAGTGGGCCCATTTAGGTAACAGTTGGTGCAAGTAACACAAGGGTAAGGTAAGTCTTAGGACTCCTGGTACACGACCAATACCGGTATTTAACTCGGCACGTGGTATACACCTAACCAAGCTTTGATAACCAATAGCCAAATGCCACGCATCCCAATGTCGACGTCCTTATGACGTTAGCCATACAAGTGTCGTCCTAGCCTTGTTTTTGGGTAATCTAAAGCCGTTTAACCCTGTTCTATGTTCACTGTGGCAAAATAATTTCTTTTACAAGATATCGTATAGCCAAAGTGCGAGCTCCCAGTATCAGTTCTACCAAGTCGCTTTCAACTTCCCTGCATTGTTTTCTCTTGAGCATTTTCCTTACTGTGCAGGTATTTTGTCCCTCTTTCACTGTCTAGTTTCCTTGCGCTTTTCATTTTCATAATGGTCATGGGTAGAATCAATATTAAGAAGTCGGAGCCAGAAACCCCCCAAGTTCGCAAGTCCAGGGCTGCCCCTGGACCTAAGCCATTCACTGAAATGCAAGCCCACATTCGAGACCCACAATACCCTTTCCTCATCAGTAGCATCAAACCTGACATATTTAGGAAACATTTGGAAAATAGGGATAGGTTCAGAGTTGTTTTGTCGGGACTATACCACCAAATTTCTCCACCCATCTACCCTTTTGTGGAATTAATATTTTGGCTTAGAGAAGCTTATGATGAGTGCTGAGATATGTTCCTATATACTCAAGGGAACAAGATATTTAGTATATCTCCTGAGATCATCGCAGGAGCAGGTCCCTATATCACTAGTATAGCCTTTATTATTTTTAGTGTAAACCCCTTATTGTTATTATTGTACCCTTGTAACCCCCATTTTGTTATTATTGTGCCCTTAAATTATTATTGTTAGGTCGGCTAGGATTACATTGTGGCTCACTAGGATTACATTATGGCCCCATGGACTCCTATATATAGAAAGGAGGTTTTGTGAATTGTATCATCCAAGAATTGTTCATTTATGTAATGTATTGGAGGTTGCCCCCTCGAAGTGGCTCATTTATAAGGCGTTTATATCTCTTTTCTTCTCTTTTTGAGTTGGTTGCACAACATTTGGTATCAGAGCTTTGGGATTCTAGGGTTTCGCTGCTCCAAACAGGTCATCGTGGCATTTTCGCTATAACTTTTTTTCTACGAAGCTTCCGAAGCTGAAATTTTTAGGGTGCGAAGCTGAAATCTTGAGGAAGGTTGTCTAAAAATTTCAGATCTTGGTTCGCAATATTTGAGGAGATATCATCTGTGGAAGTTAGGTATTTTTTCAGGCTCATAAACAGGTCATCGTGGAATTTTCGCTACTATAAATTTTTTTGTACGAAGGGTCAGAGTCTGAAATTCATATGGTACGAAGCTGAAATCCCGAGGAAATTTGTCAAAAAATTTCAGAACTTGGTTCACAATATTTTTGGAGATATGATCTGTGGAAGGTAGTGCTTTTTCAGGCTCCTGAATTTCATCTCAAAGAGGTGATCGTGGGAAAAGTTCAATAACTCTTTCTCTGAAGATTGGATTGGAGTGCCGTCAAAAGTGGTCACAAGTACACAGCCTGTAGTTTCTTCTCTATCAATTTCAGAGACAAAGGAAAAAACAGGGACACGTGGAAAGTCGTACAAGTTCGCTCTACTGAACCAGTCCAGAATTAGGTCATTGTGGGAGATTGGACACAACTTTGTCTTGGAGCATCAAAATCAAGTCAGACCTGTGGCATTTGAAAGAAGCTTCAGAGGGCTACTATAGGGCTGAATTTCAGATATCGAAGATTTTCAAGCACAGAGATAATACAATTTCAATATCGAGCTCTTCAAAGCTAGTAAAAGGTGTGTATTTTTTTTCCGAATTGCATAAGTCTTGTTTGAAGAATCAAGTTGAATTGATTGCAAGGGCCTATTGTAGAATAGATATCAATATTGGAGTTTGAAATGGCCCCTAAAAAGAATTCAACACCCATTAATCCTTTAGAAGGCTCTACTATTACTCATGAAGATGAAGAATGGCAACATGACATGTCAAAATTACAAGAGCAAATGCAACAAATTTCGCTCTCGCAAAGAACAACAAAAAATGAAATGGAAGTTTTGAAGAAAGGCGTGAAAACTAAGATGAATGGTTTGGAAGCTAAGATGGATGGCATGGATGGATGACATGAAAGACAACATGGAAAACATGAAGAGTGATCTAAAAGCATACATGGAAGGCTCGATGACAAGCTTAAAACCAGAAATGATTCCTAATGGCGGAAATATAGGAGAAGAACCTCCTGATGAGAACAAAATAAATGTTAATCATGATTCCATAAACTCAAATGTTGGCGGGAAGAACCACCATATTCCAAAAATGGATATGAGGAAGTTTGATGGAAAGGATCCTGTAACATGGATACTACAGATGGAGCAATATTTGATCTCCATAACGTGCAAAACACACAAAAGGTACGCATTGCAACTTTACATTTAGAACAAAATACATTTGTATGGTATCGATGGCTTTGCTCCCGTAAAAAAATTGTCACTTGGTCAATTTTTACTGAGGAAATGATAGCACATTATGAGGATACAAAGAGCAACACCTTCTTTAGCCAATTGATAAATCTCAAACAAAAGGGTTTAGTGGGGCAGCACATTGAGGACTTCCAAAAAATTGAATATAAGGGTAACTGATATTCCAGAGGAACACTGGATTGATCTCTTCATAGGCACTTTAAAGGATAACATCCAACATGAAGTTCGTGTTTTGGAACCTGATTCATTGGAGAAGGCATTCAGGTTGGCAAGAAAAGTTGAATGTAAAATTATGGCAACAAGGAAGCCTACCACTCAATTCTATAAAGAAGGAAGTGTTGCTACGCCTAGATTTCCACAACCTACAAGGTTGACATCACAACAATTGGAAGAAAAAAGAGCAAAAGGGCTTTGCTACAGTTGTGATAGCAAATACACTAAAGGTCATAAGTGTGCTGAGAAGAAATTATTTTACATAGATTGTGAAGAAGAAGAGGAAAATGAACAAGAAGAGGATATACACCAGGAACCACCCCTAGAAGAAGAAGAAATGAATCCGACCATATCGTGTAATGCACTGGCAGGAATTACCACTCCTCAAACTCTCAAGATAGAAGGACATATAAAGAAGAAAAGTGTAATAGTGTTGATTGATTCAGGTAGCACCCATAATTTTATTCATTATAAGGTAGCCAAGGAATTAAATTGTTTCCTATACCCAGCACCAGAATGTCAAGTGATGGTTGCAAATGGAGGAACTATAAATTGCTCTGGAAAATGCCATAATATCAAGCTAACCATGGGGGGAATATGTATTGACTAGTCCAATGCTTGCCATTCCTATGGGAGGTGCTGATGTTGTACTAGGAGTACAATGGTTACAATCTTTGGGGACGGTAGCTTTTAATTTTCAAGAACTTTTCTTGAAATTTTTTCAGAAGGAAAGGAAGTCGAATTACGGGGTATTGAAGGGAAGCCGTGAAGGATAATAAGCTCTAATGTCATGACAAAGCTTCTAAAGAAAGAACAACGAGGCGTAATTGCACAATTATGCTCACTAGAAGTTCCGACATCAAAATCATCTATTTCTGCAGATCTCCAACAAGTCTTTGACAATCATTCCAAGGTGTTTGAAACTCCCAAAGGACTCCCACCTATTCGTGATCATGATCATGCTATTCATTTGATTCCAGGAAGTGTTCCTCCAAACATCAGGCCTTATAGATATCCTTACTTCCAAAAGAGCGAAATTGAACGTATGATTGCAGAATGTTAGAGGCGGGTATAATTCAACCTAGTCAAAGTTCTTTCTCTGCTCCTGTAGTATTGGTACACAAGAAGGATGGATCATGGCGAATGTGTCCGGATTATAGGGAGCTCAATAAGCTTACCATTAAAGACAAATTTCCCATTCTTGTGATTGATGAATTATTGGATGAATTACATGGAGCAATTTATTTTACCAAGTTGGATCTTCGTTCAGGATATCATCAAATTAAAATGAAGACTGAGGATATTCCAAAAACAACATTTCGAAGCCATGACGATCACTATGAATTTTTGGTCATACCTTTTGGCCTTACCAATGTACCTTCTACATTTCAAGGGTTGATGAATTCCATTTTCAAACCCTTCCTTAGAAAATTTGTGCTAGCATTTTTTGATGATATACTAATCTATAGCAGGTCTTGGAAGGATCATGTTGAACATGTTGACAGGGTGCTCAAACTATTGCAGGAGAAACAAATATATGCAAAAACATCCAAATGTTTCTTTGGAGTACAAGAGGTGGAATATCTGGGTCATATTGTATCTCATGAGGGTGTTAAGGTAGACCCTAACAAAATTAAAGCCATTAAGGAATGGAAAGTCCCAACAACCATAAAGCAGTTGCGAGGATTTCTCGGGTTAACAGGGTATTATCGCAAGTTTGTTAAGAATTATGGGAGAATAGCAGCACCTCTAACAACATTATTGAAGAAAGATGCATTTTCATGGACTCCTGAAGCAACTAAGGCCTTTGAACGTCTTAAAGAGGCAATGTGCCTAGCACCGGTCTTAGCTACACCAGACTTCACAAAAACCTTGATTGTGGAATGTGATGCCTCAGGAAATGGAATTGGTGCAGTTTTAATGCAGGAAGGAAGACCCATTGCTTTTGAAAGTCGTCCAATCAAAGGAAAGTATTTACAGAAACCTATTTATGAGAAGGAAATGTTAGCAATACTACATGCACTAAAGAAATGGCGAACTTACCTAATGGGAAGACACTTCAAGGTAAAAATCGATCATGATAGTCTTAAACACTTTTTGGAACAAAGACTATCATCAGAAGAGCAGCAAAAATGGGTCACAAAGATGTTGGGTTACGACTTTGAAATAATCTACAAAAAAGGAAAGCTGAATGTTGTTGCAGATGCACTCTCAAGAAAGAATGAAGAGGTGGAAGCATTGCTTTGTGCCATTTCTATTATCCAACCAGATTGGATAACTGAAGCAAGAGATGAATGGAAGAAGGACAAAGATGTATGGATACTCATTCAAAAGTTGCAACAAGATCCTAGCACATATGATACATTTAGTTGGAAAATGATTCCTTATGGTACAAAGATCGCTTATATCTTTGTAAGGATTCCCAACTAAAACAAAGATTCTTTTGGAATTGCACACTTCTCCTTTAGGAGGACACTCAGGATTTTTAAAAACTTACCACAGGGTGAAATAATTTTTTTGGGATGGCCTTAAATCTGATATTCGAAAGTTTGTGGCGGAATGTTTGGTTTGCCAGCAGAATAAAGTGGAAACAATTAAGACCCCAGGAATTCTACAACCTTTATCCATTCCAAGTCAACGTTGGGAGGAGATTTCAATGGATTTTATCACAGGTTTACCTAAGTCCGAAGGGAAGAGTGTCATCATGGTGGTAGTTGATAGACTTACCAAGTATGCACACTTTTGTGCATTATCTCATCCATTTAAAGCAAGTACAGTTGCTACTACATTTATGGACAGAATTCAAAAGCTACATGGAAGCCCATGGGTTATTGTGAGCGACAGAGATCCCATTTTTACTGGAAATTTTTGGACGGAGTTATTTTCTTGTTTGGGTACTCAATTAGCTCATAGCTCATCTTATCATCCTCAATCTGATGGTCAAACTGAGATAGTAAATAAATGTTTGGAAGGATATCTTCGTTGTTTTGTATCCGATAAACAAACACAATGGGTCAAGTGGTTACCTCTCGCTGAATGGTGGTATAACACTTCCTTCCATACCGCAGCAAAAATGACCCCATTTATGGCACTTTATGGATATCATCCACCATCCATCACATCATCTTTAAGAGAAAATTCAAAGGTTCAAGCAGTGGAAGATCACATCGAGCATCAACAAGAAGTTCTCCAACTCTTAAAGGATAACCCGAATTTGGCACAAAATCGAATGAAACAACAGGCAGATCAACATCGCAGCGAGAGAAGTTTTGATGTAGGAGATTGGGTATTTTTACGGCTACAACCATACAAACAAATGTCCCTCAAGCAAGCTAAGAAGGATAATAAATTATCGCCAAAGTACTATGGTCCTTACAAGGTGTTGCAAAAGATTGGTACTATAGCATACAAATTGGAGCTTCCTGCTTCTTCGCGGGTACATCCAGTTTTCCATGTTTCATGCTTAAAGAAGGTTATAGGTGAAAATCTTCTAGTTCAAACAATATTTTCAGAACTTGATGAGGAAGGAAAAATCATATTGGAACCTGAAGCGGTCATGGAAACAAGAACTCGACAGCTACGGAATCGATCAATTTCAGAGTATCTCATCAAGTGGAAGAACTTACCCACCGAAGATTCTACATGGGAGGATGAGAATTTTATACAGAAGCACCCGGAGCTACTCAAGTGTTGAGGACAACACTTTTTTGAAGGAGAGGGGCATGTTAGGTCCCTATATCACTAGTATAGCCCTTATTATTGTTAGTGTAAACCCCTTATTGTTATTATTGTACCCTTGTAACCCCCATTTTGTTATTATTGTGCCCTTAAATTATTATTGTTAGGTCGGCTAGGATTACATTGTGGCCCACTAGGATTACATTATGGCCCCAGGGACTCCTATATATAGAAAGGAGGTTTTGTAAATTGTATCATCCAAGAATTGTTCATTTATGTAATGTATTGGAGGTTGCCCCCTCGAAGTGGCTCATTTCTAAGGCGTTGATATCTCTTTTCTTCTCTTTTTGGAGCTGGTTACACAACATCTATGACATATCCTTTCCAAGCATCCACATCCAAGACGTCGAGTAGCATTGATTCCCATACAACCTACTCCGTTGGCACAGTGATACCATGCACTATCTGCATTGGCCAAAATCACACACCAAAGGTATGCCCGCTAATGGAAACATTCATGCACCTCTGCAACAGGCACAACTTCCACCTACTAGAAATTGACAATCCTAGCAGGGAACCCAACCTCGTGCTCACACAGAATCCCATTACAAAGATTCTACCCCCATCGAACGTCGATGACACGATCCACCATATACGATTGGTATCATCACATATCGGAAATAGGATTGCAGTTGCCCCCACATCCCAGGATTTCCACCCTATTTCTATCACAAAAAATCAAGGTACCTTGCGCTTCTTCGTTGATTTCTGCAAGATCCCAAATGTGCATACCGCCATCGAACTCCTTGATGAGACCCAACCTCTAGGACAACGCCTATTACAACTATATCTTGTCGACGAAAATCGATGATAGTCGCTGCAACACAACGAGGCCCACAAGAAAATGGTAAAAGCATCATTCGACCACCACATCAACCCTCGCTTATTCACTGAGGGAGAATTAGTCCTCCGCTATGATGTCACAAAAGAATCCCTAGGGCCAAGAAAGTTCGAAACCTTGTGGAAAGGACCCTACATCATCAAACATTGCCTCCGACAAAGAGAATACATCTTGACAGAACCGGACAAAACATGCCTCAGCAACCCCGTCAATGGCCTTTACCTCAAGAAATTATACCCATAAGGGCCAACGCGGCCCTTCCCTACAGTGAATGCACACAACCACAACCACTGAAATTTTTTTACCAAAATACTTATTTAAAAGCGCTCAAAGTGCCACCATAGATCACCAACTTGAACCCCATTTCGGATTTGCTGATGGAGCATCAAGATGGTCTCAAAGTTTAGCCACAGCTACCTGGGTCATCTACTACCCTCACCGATTGCCACTCTTCTCAAACGATGTGTGCATCAGCTCAGAAAAAAATAATCAGGCATAATATGATTTCATCACCAGACTTATGTGCGATGCCCTCCATCACGGCATATGCCACACGCATGTCTACCTCGATTCCCAGTTAGTAGTGTCGCAGTTAAACCAAACATTTGAGACAAGAGATACACATTTATTTAGAAAATATTTGCGTGCAAACAGATTAAGTAGACAATATGACTATATCACATTTACACGTACCAAGGATTCCAAACCAAACAGTTGATCGCATAGCTAACAATATCCTAAACTGGAATGCATCTCGAATAAACCATCATACATAAAAACCAAAAACATAGATACCCATCAGCATAACATCATACATAAACCGAAACAGGTGACACATCATGTAGATCCACAAAAAATATCTCTCATATGTGTGTGTGTGTGTGTGTGTGTGTGTGTGTGACAATGTATATATGAGTACAAAAATAGTGTCGCTGACCCAACGGCCAGCCCAAAGATACAAAAAGTCATCAAAAATAAGGGAAGCATCCTTATGGTGCTTTCCCTATGTACAAGTATACTCTAGGGTGGTGCCCCCTCAGGAGGGACACCTGGACCCACAACCTCTCTTGGTGCCACCACTGGAGCTGTCGTCACCACCGAGACTACCACCCGACATAAAATTGGCCAATAGTCCCTCTCGCGAGCCATCATAGTCTCCAACCAGACCTCATAGAGTTCATCCATAAATCCCTGAGCAGGCATCCCCTGGGTCAAGCGGTCCACTCGACCCCAGGCATCCTCTAGAACTGACACCCAAGCAGTCAGTTATGCGATACGAGCATCCGTCGTATCTACACGTTCCACCACTGCATCGGCACAAACCCACTCGACTGTAGCCTCGGTAGCAGTTGATTTGCTGCCCTCTCTTGAAGGGCCAGCACCACCACTGGGTCCTCCAGCATCACCTCCTCCCTGACCACCCCTAGATCGCAGTAGAGGATCGTGGCCAACCAACCAAGCCACAAGGCGACCCACCTCGCCAACATCTGCAAGAGTAACCAAAACGATGTGATTGTCACTAGCAAAACACATAAGTACATATATACTCAAATAAATGTATAAAACATACACAACATACCTATGGGCCCCCAAACATAACCAAAAGGGAGACCCATGTCTAGATCCCCCCGGAAGTCCATCCTCGCATATGGTAATGGCAAGAACATCTACGGGTTGGCCTCGAACCAGGCCTCTGTCGTGGCATTCCAATACCGCCCCACCATACCACCACCGCCTCGCGGTATCACTGGAGCCCACCTCCTCATACGAGGCTCTCGTGGACCCCCAGGAGGCACCGCCACTACTGACCTCAGCAGCACTACCCTCTCGTACATAATTCTGCACAAGATACTGGCATACGCAAACAAATTTGATCCACTATGGACCTTGTTGAGTTACGCCACCATCTAGTCATAACAAAACCGGGAAAAGTCATAAAAATGCCTGGACCTCAATCGGCGCAATACTCCAACCTACTGGCCTGATGCCTGATGCGGAGCCGACGACCCAGCAAGTCCTACAATCACTGCCAGAGCACATTGCTATGCCAAATCTGTCATGGATGCAATGTTGATGCACGCCTATGTAACAGGCACCCCACCATAGTGGCGTCTCTGAAACCTCTCCAGAGCCACCCTCCCAGAAGGGAGTGGATATCTCAGCACCTCACCATGAAGCAGTAACCCTGTCACAAAATAAAAATTTGTCTCAGGACGGATGACCAGGTTCATCCCCCGCAACACAAACATGTTGTGCCTCCTGCGCCAATGTCGGATCAGGTAGCGTAGCAATCGGTCCTGCAACCGAAGAAGCTCATTCTCCGCGAACTTCAGGATACCCCATTGCGCCAGCTGACGGTGCGCCCCAGCATCAGCATCCAGTGCAGTACGGAGCTCAGGCCAATCCCACTCCCTCCACAATAACCTGTCATCAAAACAGGTACACATCAGTACAGAAAAAACACAAAAAATAGGCAAAAAACCAAAATATTTTTTCGCCTCGGCTTTGCGCGCCTGTATTTTGCACAAACGCGCTTAAGGTGTGCCAAATAAGGGGAAAAAAATGCTTTAGCGTGCTTATCTCCCGAAAATACGCACAAAGAAAACGTGCCTTTTCCCCGATCACTCGCACAATCTAGGGAAAAAAACACCTAGAATCCGTACAAACCCAGTCTGTACAGACCCCGACACCATCAAACTGAAAAAAATAAAGTGCAGGATGTCATGGAGGTTACCTGGGCATGGTATCGCTAATCCCTAGTGCTCAAGTTGACCACAATGGCAAGAACTGCTACACAGAAGCCTCTGACCTCTCAAAAACTCAGCAAGTACAAATGAATTGAATTAGGGCCATATTCACTTATATATCGCCCTTTTCAAAAACTTGGGAGGACCATAACGAGAGATCAAAAGGTGTTGCATCGCGACCAGCACTCCATGATGAACAGAGGCGATGCCACAAAATTGCACTCCCAAAAAATTAATTTTTCATCACTGGCAGGGATTCCCTCTCTCATCTTCTCTTAAAAAAAAAAACAAAAAACAAAATCTCATGACTTTCAATAATATTTGATAAAGAAGATGCTTTCACTTGAGGTAGTTGTTTTTGTAGGAAAAGCTCGCAAACCGTCCACAACGTCACCTCCTGAAAGTTCCAGAGTAGGTATAATTCTACCCCTAGCATGATAGATTCCCAGTAAACTATGCATATCCTGAAATCATTTCTCCATCGGAAATTAACCATAAGGTACTCATATCCGATCGTGTTTATCATCACCTCACCCTGCACACGATAAACATCCTCGTTGCTCGGTAGAGCCTCCCCTCCATGGCGCTTGTTACCCAGAATAGACCATATATCACAGCAAAAGTGACGCCATAGCCATACCACTTTAGTCCAGGAAGCACATCATGCCCATCCATCCACCATGCATAAGGTCAATTTTACCATACAAGCTAAAACCCCCTTCCCAGATGATCAGGTTGTATAAGCAGATCAAAAGCGCATTATCGCGCCTCGTATTTGGCCCACCATACCTCCACCAACATAATCCCATCTACGATACTTTTTCATCCGCTTCATCAACCCCACACATGATACCAACCAATAGGACCCCCACCCTCAGCAAAAAACCTTCCTCACAACATCAGTGAGCGAACACTTTCATGTTTTGGGGTACCCATCTCTGTGTTTTGTACAAACCAAACCCCATTATTTTATTCTTTTGGTAAGTGTACAAAGACCCTAAATGGTGCAATACGTCCTTCACCCTCCCATCCATCTTTTTCTCCCATGACAGCTGTCCCTGAACACCCTTGATTGAAGTATTACACCCCCATGCACAAGCCCTAGAAGTCCTACCGACTCCAAGGATTTCACCATCATAAATAACTATGACTGCCGCCAAGCTGCTTAGTATACTCCAACCTTGGGCCACTGAGTCCCAATCATAATTTTTCAGTCCCCCCTCGCCAACATAACTATGTTAAACCCATCACATCCAGGTCCCTTACCCCTCATGTCGGTGACCCCTAGGCCGGTTGAGGCTTCCTTTTTTTTCTACTTCAACACCTATTCTCCAAAAAGGAAGTGGTACCTTGGATTACCTTTCTCCATAAAAGGGGCATCCTCGAGTGGCACTATGGGAGACATCATTGCCCATAAATGTCATCGATCCTCCTGACATTCGACTACAACAAAAGCTTTCATTTCAAGATGGTCTCGTACCTTACAACCATTTCACTTTGATCAAATTCGTCGAAGACCGGTGCCTCCATAAGTGTCTCTTTCAGCAATTCTTACACGGGAAGGTCCCAGTCAGCACCTATGCGTACAATTTACAGCTATATGCCATACCGAGTTTACGCATATGGGTACCATATTCCACCTATTTTCAAAGAAAAAACGCCCCTAAGGGCGTCAACAGTCATCGTCAGCAACCACCAGATCACTACCACATCAGTGATACGAACATAACATATATCTGTCAAAACAGATTTTTTTAACTAGCCACAGCATCACAAGCATGGGACATGCCCGCCTCGTAGAACATTTTTATAAATATTGCATTATATTTGCTTACAGGGGTCCTTTAGGACACAGTCATTCTTGGAACTGGTGCAGGGTGTTTTCAATTCCAAGCTTCACGGAGGTCTCTCTCTCTCTCTATGCATGATATACATAAAAGAAACTATAATGTATTTCGACTATACAGTTCTTCCTAGACCTCACACATTACGGGGCAACTGTTAACACTGGAAAATTGTATGGAAGAAGACCACATTATTTAATGTCAAACAGAAGGATTTACAAGGCTGGAAGACATTATAGAATCTGGAAAGTATTTAAAAATATCTAAGGTCTAAGGAAAAATAAAATTTGAACAAGTCCTAAATGCTTTTGCACGCATTATCCTTCGTGAAGAGTGCCTTTGTGCGCCTCATGGCCGGAAATGCGCACAATTCTAGGAATGGAAAAATGTCGCTTTCTGGGACCACACAAAGAAAAGGACAAGTGATTCCTCACTTGAAGCCGCCTAATGACAACCACCAACGCCTCCTTAGACACCAAGTAAGCACACAATGGAATATTTGGAGCACACAAAGGAATCATACCCCTCTCCTGGGCCACCATCCACAATGTACCATGAGAGGAAAGGAGGATTTGAAATCTCCTATATAAGGCCACCACAAGATGAAGAATGGGTGAACACATTGTTATGCTGGCAAAATTTCCCAAGAAATACCAGCAGTGTGTGATCTGGAGCTGAAGATAGAGGGGATTCAATTGTTGGACATCCAACAAGTTCATTCCAACATAGTAGAGAGAGAGGGAGACTGCACCGAGGCAATATTGGGATAAAAACATCCTTACATTGGGACTAATAACCCATGTCCTAGGGGCCATTTGGCAAGAGGGTAAAATTTCACTCTTATTCCTACTAGCGCTCAATAAGAGGGGCCTAGAGCCACCATTCGTATTATTTTTGTCGTTTGACTCTTTTCAGAGCTCATGTTTATTTGTTTTAGTTTTTAGTTTAGTTTAATTTTATATATGCATGCTATTTCTCTATTTGGTATGCTTATGATTCTAGCTTGTTCCACTAACTTGCTTGACTCCACTTATTTTTCTGCCTGCTACCAATAACTTAAGTGGGTAGACCACACCCCTTAAGTTGGTTTGATTTTGTACATACGTGCACCAAACACATCCCAAAAATTATTTCTTAACCTTCATGTGAGTTTTTGAGCCTTCACATGTTAAAGTATGTCGTCACTGGTGCACCTGGTCCAAAATATTGTGACTCTCAACTTTAATTTTGTTGAATATTTTTCATTCAAATACTTAATTATTTTCTTTGCCTTGAGTAAATTTTTTTTGTAATTGTTTCTTGCCTAGATAAATGCTCATTTATGATATTCTTATCATAATATTATATTGATCCAAATTGGATCCTATAGTTTAAGTCAAAATTGCTAATCGACCAAGATGATCCCTTATGAGCAATTGGTCATCGACTTATGTAAAAATAAGATCTTGTCGATATTTGCGAAACAACCAAGATGGTCCCATGTAGCATTTTTTTACTTCTGCAAGAATGAACAGATCCATTTCAACCTCAAGTCAACATCAACTTGAAATGTCCATCGTCAGCTTCATCAGCTTCATCAGTTTCGCCAGTGTCGTCTTCAATTCTTCATGATGGATATGGTCCAGATTGTTGTCATGGTATCTTGTCGACATGTGACATAAAACAATTGTAAGTGACATGGTCATGGTGAAATGTGTAAAAGTGCTAAAATACATGTAAAAAATCCTAAGTGTAAAAACTACACTAGTCCTAAAATCCTAGCACTAAAAGTCTAAGTCATGAAACTCTAGCACAGTCATTTAAAAAATGCGAAAGTGTTAGATTAGATCTAGGTGACAAAATGTTAAAGTGTTATTGATTAGTCCTAGGCATAATGTTAAATTCTAAATCCTAATGCTACAATCCTAAGTTCTAGCCATGATATTCATGCAAATGTAATGTACTAATGCCTAAATCCCTATGTCCTAGGCACAAGGTATTAAAACTATGGTTAACACCTAAAGTCTAAAAACCCTTTCGGGTTATGTATTAAAAACATTGCAAACAAATGTAATACACATTGGAACTGTCATCGTGACCGTGTAAGAGTTGTTTGCAAATGTGAACGCAGAAAATGTTATCGTCATGACAAACTGCGGTAGATGAGATAGACCATGACCAACGAAGGTTTGTTATCACATGGAACGGGGAAGTTTGATCGCCAGAAGATAATGCAAGTCGAAACCGCTGGAGGTGACCGCAACCACCGAGATAAGAGTTTTCACATGCATTTGTCAGCTTTCCATGGCGGTTGCTAACCATCAAATATCTTCGCTCAGGTTCTGTTGACCGTGACCGTCGGATGTGAAAATTCAAGCGGTGATTGTTGCGAAGCCGATGGATCAAGCCACAGGTGGCAACCAGAGGTTAAGTCCACCTGTTTACATGAGGTAGTTATACATTACATGTCGTTAGCCTGACTGATGAGTTCAGATATATTATAAGGTCTATTTTTGGGTTTTTGAATTTAAAATGCGTTAAGGTTAATTAAAGGACCTTATCACTAAAACCTAGGTGTCATCAAGACCAAGACCTTCACAACCTTTATTGCTCAAATACATTCCAAAATTGGCTTCGAGGAGTTCGAGATCAAGCCATCATGTCATGATAAATTTTATCATAAAGCCTAAATTTGGTTTTAAATGGATATTCATGTTATCCAATCATTAAAAACAAAACCCTTATCTTTTAGGTGCCACTATATCAAAGGCATGAACCTTTTAATTCGATGGATCAAAGATTAAGAGGATAAGCCTAAGTTCTTAAAATATTTTTTGTCTTTATAAAGACTCAAATATATATTTAGAACAGAGGCTGACACACACTCATTCATTCGGTCACCTCAGAGAGAGAGAGGAAGAGTGTGGAAGGAAGAAAAATTTGTAGAGAATTTGTGCAGGTTCACATTGGTGAAGTCCAATTTTCATTGTGAGTGTTGTTGAAAATTTGCAGGAAGAAACTTCAAAGGTCAGCAGCAAATTCAATTCATCTACAAGCGTCACAACATCAGGTCTTTTTGCTTCATAGTCAAGTTTGTGCACGTCAGTGGTCTCCTCCATTTCTTGGCCATCGGTGGTGCTGAGGTATAAAAGGTGTCTTTTTAACGCCTATTTATCCTACATTAATTATCAATCCGGGAACGACTTTTTATTTCAAGAGTGTACTCTGTCTGAGGCTCCAATTCAATCTAAGAGTAATTCCTTGCAAGATGTAGTACATTGTTTCAAATGCAAAAGTAAACGGATGCTTGAAAAATAAATCTAATTACAACAACATAAACTCAAATGCTCTGAAATCCAATCATTTACTTAACAAACATCAATCAAGGATACAGTAGCAATAACTCATTCTTCTATAAATTGATGTAATTGAAATCAAACTAGAATAAGACAATCAATCTGGGAACGAGGAAGCAATAAAAAGTGTTCTCTACAGTTGATAGTCCTGCTTTAAAGCAATTAAAAGGAAATATAAATTGAACTAAAGCTGCTTTTGAAAGTAAACTAGGAAAACTCTTTAAAACCAAACTCTTTGAAATCTGTAAACTAATGAATTGGAAATAAACAGCACACTGGAATTGAACGGCAATGTAAATGGGTAGCAAATTGTAACTTAAAAGAATTGAACAACAAATCCTAACTAATGGGATTGGACAACAAAAATCTATTAAACGGTAAATCCTATTGAACAACAAACTGAATAGCGAAGCTTTGTATCTGCACTCTGAAATGAACAGCAGTCAAATGAAACAGCAAATGGAATGGAGCATCAAATGCCGAACAGCGAAGCATAACAAGATAAGTAATTCGAGGATTAAGATTCTTGTTAAATTGGGAAGGAACGGCAACGCAATCCATTATAATAAAACAGTAAACTATCAAGCATGGAATTATGAATTAATTAAGATAGAACCAATATCACTTTCGTGAATCCAAGGATGATCTAAGTAAGGCAATATGTTGTCTCAATTAACCCACGCTGTAAGAAATAAGATTCAAATCACACGATAATGAAATAACTCATAAACAAAACACATAATACATAAAGACAGTAAGATGATAAAAAACTAATGAAATGAACTCACAGTAACATGGATGTATCAAATTGATCACACACTGCAAGAATTAGAAATATAACACAAAGGAGCAGTTCACGCTGCCAGGGGTCGGGCCCTTAACCGCCAGCAAGGACTGCTCAAGCTACTTCAGATGATGCGAATGGAACAAAAACTTCATTAATCATTAAACTGGAGCAGCATTACAATGGAATCGTGTTTTTCAATAACACAGCTTTTGATTAAGTTTACAATTCACAAAAGCAACAAAGATCCCTCTCTTTTACAAACATTTCCTTTTATAACCAAAGAGAGGAGAAATTAAATAGTAAATAGGATCTCTCATAACAAAATTTAATTGTTCTTAACCAATTAATCAACAGGAAAATATATTTCCATCAATCTTTCAACAAGAACGAGTCGAATTTGGATTTGTAGTTGAGATAATTTGGAGGACGACGGCAATAGTAAATCTGAGAAAATCATGCTCAAATAACCTTTTGTTTCTCTCAATACAGGCCGAATTTGGGCAAACTATTCTTAAATAAAGTTAATTCAGTCTGTTTTGGACACAACCCATGTTCCAGATTTTCCAGATTCTTCTTCATTTGCCCAGAATCTCAACCGCAAAACTGTCACTTCTTATTCCAGCGAATTTCTGAGTTGGAATATTTGATGATGACTTGGAGATCAAATCTGCAATCTGGCAAATATCTTGGAGGCTAAAATGGTGAGTGTTGGTACAAAATATATTAATAAACCATCATTGATAAAATTATGCATAATAATCATCCATTTATTAAAAATAAAGAAGAAGAAATAATATTCATCTATAAGAGCATAAATCATTATAAAATGGATTTATATGATAAATTATAATAAATGACATCATAAAGAAAAGTAAAAATGGATGAAATAAGTGTTAAAAAGTGGTCGTATTCACGACCCAACATACCCCCAAACTGATTATATTGCATGTCCTCATGCAACCCAGAACTGAATATACTGCATGTCCTCATGCAACCCAAAGACAAAACCCACGTGTTAACCAAGCAAAGAAAATTGTTCATCGCAACTCATGAAATGGATGGAACAAATGAATTTTTCCTCAAATAATGAATATTCAATTTTAGCAATCTTGATAAAGGCATAACAATTTTTACAGTTGACGTTCAACTATATGTATATGAAGTTGCAGAAAAATGTGACATAAGTAACAACAGACTTCATTAACCATTTTCTCAAAAATCAGATCGTTTTGATGCACGGATCATAAGATATAAACAAAATGGTTGTAGGTGATAATGCATAAATTTCGAAATTTTATGAACTAATTTAGCGTGAAATTATCTGGGTTTGTGTATTTTAATGATACCTCCTTGTTATCCAGAAATCACAAGAATTCAGTTCATAGTTTTAAAGATATATGCAAATCAATTTATGCACTGTATAAAAATGAAATTGTATGCCTTAAACAAGAAAGAGAGTAGAAAACATCCATCATGTGTAGCAATTCTCCCCCCCAAACTGAAGAATTAGCATGTCCTCATGTGATGCTAGAAAACAAAGAGAGGTGGTTGCTACAATCTGTCGAAATCGATGCTTGGTATAAAACAACATGGAATAAGGGAGGTGTTGAGAATGAATAAAAATATTAATGGATGATAAAGAATATTACTGACATGGTCATAAGAAAGAAATGAAGGAAAACAATACTCCCCCAAACTGAAAGATGAGACGTGTCGAAAAAAAATGGGAAGTGGTAAAGATGTGGAATGAATGATGATAAATAATGCTCAATGGATTTTCATGAAATTCTCCTAAATTCATAATAAATCAGAAAATCATGCTATTTAACCTCAAGTGTTACCTCCAAAAAAATGTGGAATGACATGTAGGGACTGGCGTTTGTTGAAGTTGATGTAGGCTGAGCGGATACTGAAAGTGATGAAAAAGGTGGAAGCCATGCAAGCACATCATGTCTAAAGAATTGTGTGCATTCGCGAGCCTTTTGTTGTTAGTTGCAATAGTGTGGTCATGCTACGAATAGAATTCCCCCCCATATGTGTTGTTCTCCTGTAAACAAATTACAATTCTGTATGCAATTTTCTTGAATCCACAGTTTTAGTTTGAAATGGCAACAGATAAGATGCATGCAAAAAAAATTAAGCAGAAAAACTTCTGTAGAGATGCAATAGGAATATTGTGGCAAATAGAAGAGTAGCGTACTGCACAGAAATTGTACAGCATAGAAAGGCATACATACTTATGATATAATCAACAAATTATCGCATTACTACAATCAATGCATATTTTGAAATCGTGAATAGATATGGAAATGTTTATGTAATGATTCGAAAATAAGGGAAAAGGACAGCTGATGTGAAAAAAGTACTTATGCAGTAATTATCCACATAAACCATTATGATCAATTTATAAATAAATTTCATGTATAAGAGGTTCCGAACAAAGGGTTTAGGAGCATACTCTCATTTGATATTAGATAAAGATATAAGAAACTGGTTTATCATTACTATTGATTTGTGAAAAATATGACTCCAATACCATCAGCAGAGCTCTGTTGCCCATAGGTGTCTATAACCTTGACAAAGTTGCTTTCTCACCCTTGGAACCATTATCCTTTATTTATGCCTATGGAAGTGTTGTGTGATGTCATGATGGAGGCCACTGTGTTGGCTTGGGAACCAGATGAATCACAATGCCATTCATCAGGAAGGAGTGAAAGGTGGGCAAGCCGGCTCGTGATGAGACCTCTTGTTCCAAGGACTTTTTATTGTTCTAAATTGTCCATTGGATCATATCCCTGGTGTGGTGGCCATAATGGGAATGCCACTTCACTGCTCCCTTATAATCATGGTAGGCTGGCTCTTGATGAGACCCCCTATCCTCCATCTGTCATATCATAGAATTGTTAGTAATCATATAGAGATTTTTTTTATTCTTTTTCTTTACATATAGCACTTCCCTATTTATATATAAAGGGTAGCTCAACACTCCTTAAGATTAGGGATGGTGGAAGAAGTCTGAGCATCTCAATAGAGAAAATATGCCCTTATTCTTATTCAATAAAAATCAAAGAGAGTTATGAAAATTTAGGGAAGAACCAACATGATAAAGATAATCGATCATATTAATTTTAGTGAAAATAAAGACAGCAAAGGGATATAGATAGTTGTGTCTTTTCCTTTTTCTTATCACTACAAAAAAAAATCTTAAAAATAACAATTTCTCTTGATTAGATAATTCCAGTAACCTCTAATTTGTGTATCCTTGCATGAATTGTATGTTTGCCTTTCAAAGAGTCATAAAAAATTCACAAAAAGTCCTAGAAATGTTGTTGAAAAACAAGAAAAATGCATTCAAAAAGTGTTGTTCCTTTGAAAAGGAACAACAAAAACAATCTGCGAAAATGTTGTTCCTTTCGAAAGGAACAGCAAAAACAATTAGCCAAACTGCTATTCCTTTCGAAAGGAACAGCAAAAATTATTAGCGGAAATGTTGTTTCTTTGAAAAGGAACAGCAAAAATAAACGGTGAAAACTTTTGTTCATTTGGAAAGGAACAGCAAAAACGCTCGCAACAATACTACTGTTCATTTCGAAAGGAACAGCGTAAGTGTTGTTCATTTGGAAAAGAACAGCAAAAACACTCACAACAATACTGCTGTTCCTTTTGAAAGAAACAGCAAAAGTGTTGTTCCTTTGGAAAGAAATAGCAAAAACTCGCAGCAAGCAAAGTAAGAACGGTTCAAGAAAAATTCTATACAAAAAAACAAGAAAAGTAAAAGAAAACAAACTTTATGTACAGGTTTCAAGAAAAAGTAATTTTTTTTTTACAGAATTGGTGCTGCCGAAGAATTGCCTTCTGTAACTGAAACTTGCATGGTGGGGTCCTTATTGTTCAATTACAAATGGAGCGGAAACTATAATTTGGAGGGATCAACACCTGAAACACAAAAACATAAAAGAAATCAGAAAAGAAACAACACTTTATTAAGTTACAACAGCTATGATGTTATTTCCTAAAGGAATATCAATCTGTTAATGGAAAAAAATTATCTTTTTGAAAAAAAAATTGGCAGTAGTGGCATGAATCTTCAAATGGAAATGAATTATTCATTTCTTCTGTTATGAATCCGTTAGGTAATTAACTGGATGAAATGCCCTTGTTTTACTAAAATCTCTTTCAAGAATCGCTCGTCTATAAATTGACCTTCTTTGTTCCACTAAGACATGCAAAAAACGAGTGTCTACCTGCAATAAAACATTAAATCATGGATAAAGAGACATGATCGGGCTCCCCTAATCCAAGAATTATGCAAAAAACTAACAAGTAGTTACTATGTAGAACAAATCCATGGAAAAAGTAAAATTAATTTATTACCTGCGGGAGAGCAGTAGCCAATCATGCTAACCTGCAGTGTTTCAATCATAACTTCTTTGTTTTTAGTCAGATTTGAGTGATTCCAAAGCCAAATGAGAGCTAATTCAAATTTTTATCTCCAATAGGAATATGTTTTAAAAATTCAATGCTATGATATGTCAAATTTTCTTAGAACAACCTGCATAATAGAGTCATTTTCGATTTTCCAACTTAGACCAACAATTGATATTTCAAGCATATATTTTCCGTTTAACGGCGGATTTAACCGATTAAAATTGAAGATTAAATTAGATTCATTTATTGATCTCTAATAGAAACAGGTTTTGAAGACAAGAAGAATTGATGGGTCAAATATGTTAATGAACAGTCGAGAAAACAGAGTTTCAAGAGTGCTGATTTATGATAGGCAGTCAGTATTTTGGTCATAAATTCCTCATATGATATCAAACTTTAATGATTTAAATTGCGTTGTAAATTAGGTTCATAGAGGAATCTACCATAGAAACTGGTTTTAAAAATATAGTCATTTAGGTCTCCAAAAACTGACTGTCCCAACTTTATTCTTGAGCTGCCTGCTAGATACCTTGTCAATGTTTTGGTTCTAACTTTTTTGTTTCAAATCCAAATGGAGTGATTCAAATTGAGTTAGAAAGTAGACATCAAGGGCTACTTAAATAGAAATAGGTTTTAAAAATATTAAATTTTGGTCTCTCAGAATATGACTGTCCCAACTTTGTTTTCAGAAATTTCATCAAGCCCGCAAGCCAAAAAAATGATATTCAAACAATTTTTCCATATTAATGATAAAAATGAATATAAGTGTTTGTATAATTGTTATTTGAAATATAATTTATCTACATACACAAATAAATTATAATATTTATCATCAATTTTGATTTCCACAGCGTGTTGCAACAAAGAAACAACTATTTTTACAAAAATTAAAAAATGTGTTTGTTTTATTTCCTTATTTATTTTATTTTGTCCACTATCCTACTCTTCTTTGAGAATCAAATATGTTTATGTCTAAGAGTATTTCCAGTGGAACCATTTTAGAAATAAGGCCTCTAGTATGTACATACCCAAATTTGAAAAATGCATGTTGATAAAAATTAGGGTATGAGAAGTCAACTTCCCTTGAAAAGATGGTGCCAAAAATTGTTGAAGCATAGAGTGATGTTGCAAACAAATGATGGAGTGAAACCAATCTTCAATGTATCCGCTACTTTCTTGATTTCCCATAGCCATCGTATCATGAAGTTATTGAGCTTTTAAAATGGTTTGTTGGTGCAAACTAGAAGAAACCTCATTTTCTTTCATAACTTCTACAATTTTTGGATTTGATACATTCTGGTCTCAGTGTAAGTTTTCTCCAATAGTGCATGTGAGATAGAATGGGTGGGAAGGGTGGGTAAATTTTGCAGTTCAACACTGTAAGCATGTTGTACTGGTTTATTATGGTGAGGGTGTGGAATGAGTTGAGCAGGAAATTGTGTAGGGAATGGAGCCTCTTGATGATGTAGTTGATTGGGTTGAGTGGATGATTTTGATAGGAAAGCAAGATGTTGTGGAAGAGTTGGAATATGTGTTTGTGCTACAAGATGAGGGAGAGTAGTCATACAAGCATAAGATGAACCATGCCAAACTTGTAGACAAGATTGGTAGTGGTTATATTGAGATTGACATGGCTGACCTAACATATGAGTATTCCATAACGAATTATGCAAGTAAGAAAATGGAGAGGAAGTGTTTTGAACCATACCTGTAGGCCATGATTTCCATGGTTTTGACCTTGTTGCAGCTTCCCCATCTCTTTGACATGCTACTTCCATCCTAGATAAGGAAGAACAACTATCTGTGGGATGCTCCTTTCGGTTATGAGGGAAAAACACTTCATCAAATTTTTTATTTTTCTGAACCTACAAAACATTCAATTGTGAATTTAGAGAGCTAATAAGATCATATTTAAAATTTTCAAATAAAACCGTGGTTTCAGCTCTTATGTCTCTTATTCTTGTAATAAATTTGGAAAAGAAAGAAGAAACTTCTCTAGAATTCTTACCAGCCTTAGAAATTCCTCTTGAATACCTTATGCATAACTCACAAACATTGTCATATGATAACTAAAAAACATCACCTTTTCCTATCAGATTTAAGAGTTCTAAAAATTCATCTTTGATTCATTTAAGAAGGATTGTTTTCAAGATCTCTTTTTCCAAATGCTTATGCTTTGATTTTTGAAGGTTATATTGAAATCGCTCTACATAGTCCTCCAAGCTTTCATCTTCCCCTTGTATCATACCAAAAATATCTTCATTGGATTTGCAGTAGTCTTGGTACTCTTCAAGAATATGTTCTTCATGTCCTCCCATGTTTGGATGCAGTTCCCACCTAAGCTCATGAACCATCGGAGAGCTGCTCCTTTTAGAGTAAGAGGAAACACTTTCAATCTTTGATCATTAGTACAATAATCATATCCTCTACAAAGTATTTCAAACTCAAATAAGAATGTATCTAAATCTTCATTTGTCAAACCATGAAAATTTGGTAGAGACAATGGGGGAATTATGTGCATTTGTGTCACTCCTCCTAGATCCTTGATAGGGAATTCGAAAGTTGCAATGTGAGCCATTTCTTACCATAATAGAAGATGTTCTTCATGTGTTTCTTTAAGGATCCTCCTTCCAATGTTCCTGTCAATTGGTTAGTGAAATGGGTGGTGCTTACATCACCACTCGAGTGGAATTGCAAAAAAAAAAAATCAAAAATTCTACCTCTAAAATTCGAGAAAACGCAAGCATTCATTCCTACCTTAAGCTTTCACTCAATTCTATTGTGAAGCGGGCCAATGAACAAGTGTGTTTCTTGCTCGGTGCGCAGGTTCTTACCTTCCGTCTTTAATACCCAATTCTTCCCAAGCAGAAAAAAATTAAATATGCATCACTCTTTCTAAATGGCATGCACTCTCCCCGGCAACGGCGCCAAAATGTTGAGGTATAAAAGGTGAATTTTTAACGCCTATTTATCCTACATTAATTATTAATCCGGGAACGACTTTTTATTTCAAAATTGTACTCTGTCTGAGGTTGCAATTCAATCTAAGAGTAATGCCTTGCAAGATTTAGTACAGCGTTTCAAATGCAAAAGTAAACAGATGCTTGAAAAAGAAATCTAATTACAACAACATAAACTCAAATGCTCTGAAATCCAATCATTTATTCAGCAAACATCAATCGAGGATACAGTAGAAATAACTCATTCCTCTAGAAATTGATGCAATTGAAATCAAACTAGAACAAGACAATCAATCTGGGAACGAGGAAGCAATAACCAGTGTTCTCTACAGTTGACAGTCCTGCTTTAAAGAAATTAAAAGGAAATAGAAATTGAACTAAAGCTTCTATTGAAAGTAAACTAGGAAAACTCTTTAAAACCAAACTCTTTGCAATCTGTAAACTAATGAATTGGAAATAAACAACACACTGGAATTGAACGGCAATGTAAATGGGTAGCAAATTGTAACTTAAAATAATTGAACAGCAAATCCTAACTAATGGGATTGGACAACAAAACTCTATTAAACGGAAAATCCTATTGAACAGCAAACTAAATAGCGAAGCTTTGAATCTGCACTCTGAAATGAACAACAGTCAAACGAAACAGCAAATGGAATGGAACATCAAATGCCAAACAGCGAAGCATAACAAGATAAGTAATTCGAGGATTAAGATTCTTGTTAAATTGGGAAGGAACGAAAACGCAATCCATTATAATAAAACAGTAAACTATCAAGCATGGAATTATGAATTAATTAAGATAGAACCAATATCACTTCTGCGAATCCAAGGATGATCTAAGTAAGGCAATATGATATCTCAATTAACCCACGCTGTAAGAAATAAGATTCAGATCACGCGATAATGAAATAACTCATAAACAGAATGTGTAATACATAAAAATAGTAAGATGATAAAAACTAATTAAATGAACTCACAGTAACATGCATGTATCAAATTGATCACACACTACAAGAATCGAAAATATAACCCAGAGGAGCAGTTCACGCTGCCAGGGGTCGGGCCTTTAACCACCAGCAGGGACTGCTCAAGCTACTTCAGATGATGCGAATGGAACAACAACTTCAATTAATCATTAAAGTGGAGCATCCTTACAGTGGAATCGTGTTTTTCAATAACACAACTTTTGATTAAGTTTGCAATTCACAAAAGCAACAACGATCCCCTCTCTTTTACAAATGTCTCCTTTTATAACCAAAGAGAGGAGAAATTAAATAGTAAATAGGATCTCTCATAACAAAATTTAATTGTTCCTAACTAATTAATCAACAGGAAAATATATTTCCATCAATCTTTCAACAAGAGCAAGTCGAATTTGGATTTGCAGCTGAGATAATTTGGAGGACGACCGCAACAGTAAATCTGAGAAAATCGTGCTCAAAGAACCTTATGTTTCTCTTAATACAGGCCGAATTTTGGAAAACTATTCTTTAAAAAAGTTAATTCGGTCCATTCTGGACAAAACCCATGTTCCAGATTTTCCAGATTCTTCTTCATTTGCCTAGAATCTCAACCGAAAAAATGTCACTTCTTATTCCAGCGAATTTCTGAGTTGGAATATTTGATGATGATTTGGAGATCAAATCTGCAATCTGGAAAATATCTTGGAGGCTAAAATGGTGAGTGTTGGTACAAAATATATTAATAAACCATCATTGATAAAATTATGCATAATAATCATCCATTTCTTAAAAATAAAGGAGAAGAAATAATATTCATCCATAAGAGCATAGATCATTATAAAATGGATTTATATGATAAATTATAATAAATGACATGATGAAGAAGAGTAAAAATGGATGAAATAAGTGTTAAAAAGTGGTCATATTCACGACCCAACAGGTGGGTCAAATTCAGAACAGAGACAGGCGTCGAAAAGCTAATTCAAAGAGCTTGAAGTCCACATTAACCAGTAGTGCATGTGAGCACTGATCAACTAGCAAATCCTCAATGTAACCAACTTTTTCAACTTTCATAATAAGAATGGACGCACAAATTGAAGCGGACCCGGAGACGTAGTCTAGGAGGGATGAACTCCATCATCAAATATTTGAGTTTGATTTTCTTTGATGATTTTTTTAATGTGTATTTTCTTTTGATGTTTTTAACTTAACATCTGATTCAGTTACTTAATGAAACTCACGCATATGAAAGCGTAATAATTTTCTCGAGCGCATTAAGATAATTCCAAGTATTTTCCGTTCAATTTTTGTACATAATAAGAGTTAGAACGATCTTAACTTCCACATTCAGATCATATTTGGTATCAAAGCAGTTAGCTCTTTTTCAGGTACAAAAATGGGAAAGAATTCCAGACAACAACAACAGATGCAAGAACTAACGGAAACAGTCCTCTAGTAGAAATTTCATCTACTAAAGGAAAGAAGCAAGCCATGTCTCTTCATTGGGAGGATGACGATAGTTCTTCCCTCTCAACAACTCCAAAGGCTCAATGAGTGGAGGAGGCCATCGGGACCTTTTCCTCATCTTCTAAGGAAACTCCCCACATCCCATCATCACCAAAGAGTGATTCAGAGTTAGAGGAAAACTCCATCAAGAAGCAAATTGGAGCTTCTGAAAGAAAGGGTCTGACACTGATGAAGACTATGGGATACAAAGAAGGAAAAGGCCTTGGTAAGCATATTCAAGGCAGGCTTCGACCAATATCCGTGCAAGAAAGGCCTAAGCATGAAGGCTTGGGATATGGTCAAATGAAGTGTGACTATTGCGAGAATATTGGCCACATATAAGATCGATATTGGTCCCTTCATCCTGAGCTCATGCCGAAGAAGTTACAGGATAAGAAAGGTAAACAACAACATTCTACAAGTAGTGATACAGAAATTGACTCTTTTTATCATAACTTTATTGTATAAAGTATAAAAATAATCTATCCATGTAATTTTTGTGGAAGTCACTCGCACTGTGTAGAGAATTGCTGGAAACAGAAATATTACAGTGAGAAAGTCGATGCTACTAAGAGTGAGCCGCAGGTAGACAATGTAGCATTGCAGGTGAAGAAGCATCCAGGGAAGACCTTAGACAAGGAACCTGCTTCATCCAGATTGAGCATAGGGAAGGCCAGTAAAAAGGCAGTGGGCACAAACTCTGGAGAGAAAGTTTTCCAACACTGCAAGATGAAAGGACATTCACCAAGAAATTGTCCAATGTTACCACAGGAAAAAGCATTGACGTCAGCAGAACAGGAGCCATCCAAATCACCTGCTGAGGAAAGTAAGACTGCCAAATGGAACTGGGTAGATTATATGCCTTATGCCTAAAAGTGTCTCTAAAATTTCTAGATAGACCTAGTTGATTCTGTAACTAGGATCTAGATTGCTTTTCAATGCATTCTACTCATGTTGTAATAAAACTTTTGGAGAAACAAAAATTATTTCTGTTGGAATGTGTGATCCAAATTGGATGTTGTAGTTTAGTCAAAATTGCTAATCAACCAAGATGGTCCCTTCTAAGCAATTAGTCATTGACTTATGTAAAAATAGGATCTTGTCGATATTTGCGAAACAAACAAGATGGTCCCATGTAGCATTTTTGACTTGTGCAGGAAATGAACAGATCCAATTCAACCTCAAGTCAACATCAACTTGAAATGTTCGTCGTCGGCTTCATCAGCTTCATCAGCTTCAATAGCTTCGTTAGTTTCACCAGTGTCGTCTTCAATTCTTCATGATGGATATGGTCCAGATTTTCGTCATGGTATCTTGTCGACATGTGACATAAAATAATTGTAAGTGACATGGTCATGGTGAAATGTGTAAAAATGATAAACTACATGTAAAAAGGCCTAAATGTAAAAACTACACTAGTCCTAAAATCCTAGCACTAAAATTCTAAGTGATGAAACTCTAGCACAGTCATTTAGAGAATGCTAAAGTGTTAGATTTGATCTAGGTGAAAAAATGTTAAAGTGTTAGTGATTAGTCTAGGCATAATGTTAAAGCCTAAATCCTAATGCTACAATCCTAAGTCCTAGGCATGATATTCATGCAAATGTAATGTACTAATTCCTAAATTCCTAAGTCCTAGGCGCAAGGTATTAAAACTATGGTTAAAACCTAAAGTCTAAAAACCCTTTCGGGTTATGTATTAAAAACATTGCAAACAAATATAATACACAGTGGAGCCGTCACTGTGACAGTGTTGGAATTGTTTGCAAATGTGAATGTAGAAAATGCTACCGTCATGTCAAACCGCGGCGGAGGAGATAGAGCATGACCGTTGGAGGTTTTTTATCACATGGAATGGGGAAGTTTGATCGCCAGTAGATAATGCATGTCGGAACCATCGGAGCTGACTGCAACCGTCGGGATAAGAGTTGTCACATGCATTTGTCAACTTTCCACGCCGGTTGCTAACAATCATAGATCTCCATGCAGGTTCTGTTGACCGCGACCTTCGAATGTGAACAGTCATGCGGTGCTTGTTGCGAAGCCGCCGGATCAAGCCGAAAGGTGGCAACCAGAGGTTAAGTCCACCTGTTTACATGCGGCAGTTATCTATTACGCGTTGTTATCATGACCAACGGGTTCAAATATATTATGTTGGCTCCCCGTGATTTGCAAGATTGGCAAGAACAAATCTGCAAGGAACCACATCAAACCGCTTTGGAGTCCAAGGATCTAGCCTTCCTGGACTCAGAGAGGGCTCTCTCTATGTTTGTATTTGTAAATTTTTTATCTTTATGCTTATGTTTTCTGATTTTAGGCTAGTTATGAAGTTTAAGGTTGTTTGTTTTTTTTGGTTGATTAATTATTGGTGTGATTTATTGATTTGAGTGCTTCAGTTGAATAGACAGACTGTGAGAAACATTAATCCATTGGGTTATAGAGTCATAAAAGGATTTAATTGTTCATCTAACTCTGCAAGGGTTTTCATAGGGCAAGCTAACTATATCAAGTGGATCTCTTAGATTAGATAAAATATGAAATGGTAGTAAGTTGTGAAATCAGTAAAACTAAAGGGAAATTAAGAATCCTTTAACCATACTTCAACAAGAAAATCCTTTTACGTAACTGTTTAAGAAGAACCAAAGGACAGGGAAAACCATAGACTTATTTGGCCAGAATCTACTAAGAAAACCTTAATACAACAATCCAGCAATCCTAGAATTACTTTCAGACAAAGAAAACATTCAAGATAACAATGAGTGAAACTAAAGAGAAAGATACATGTGACTTCTTTAATCAAACTTCTAAAATACCTTCAAAGCAACAGTTTAAGAAAAATCAAATGATAGGGAAAACTCTGAGACTTCTTTGGCTGGTCTCTACTAATTAAACTTCAAATAAGACCTTAAAAATAACATTTCAAGCAAAACCAAAGGACAGGGCAAACCATAGTCTTCTTTGGCTGGACTCTGCTAAGTAACTTTCAAGGCAACAAGCTAGGTGAAATTAAAGAGCAGGACGACCCTGAATTCTCTAATCAGACCTTACAGAAGAAAACATTAAGATGAAAGAAAGCAGACATAATTAAGGTTCCAAGACAACATATCTTAATCTAAATTTTTTGTTCTTTTATCAGCGAAATAATGGACAATATGGAAAACAGAAGGGAAACATTGACAAAGAAGGATAACTTCACCATTAACATAGCTCAAGAATCCTGTGAACGTGCTTGTATTACTGATGTCCAAAACAGTTACAATACTCCAGTGCAACAGATCTCTGCAACTCAGAGTCTGATCAAATCCAACCTAGCATCTCATCAACAAGCTCAGCAACTTATCAACCAACCAATCAACACTAAAAATGAATAATACATGCAGTATTTATCTGTAAAATGAGGAGGTTGCCCTAACCTAGGGTGACAGATTTGTATTAATTACAGAGTTGATGAATTTTTGACCTTTGAGACCATGCAAGGCCCAAGGAAAAATATATGTGACTAACTCACTGTAATAATAACTTCTAACTTAACTACTGAGCTAACTTTTGAGATATTTTTTACTTTTAAGGCTTTTCATTAACTATTTCAATAGCTTTTGAGTAGCTGAGAAATATCTCTGACTGTTTCAATAACTGTAGCTGCCTTTATTGAAGTAAAATGAGGTTGTAGGTGGCAAATATGGTCTAAAAAAAAGTAATTTATGAGTGCCTTAGTCATTCGAATCTGCCTTCTCTGTTAATTTTCCTTAGTTTTGTCTTTAAACTCTGTTTAGCCTTTAAAAACTTGGATTTATATTTTGCTGACTATATTACTGTCTTTCCTTCACTGATTTGTCTCCTAAACTCTGCTTTCTCCTTTTAATTCTTCTAATCTGCTTTCATCTCTGATCTCCATCTTTTAATCATGTTTCTTCATCCTTAACCTTTGATTTGATCTTTAATCCTTTAACCTCTCACTGTCATGGTCTCTTTGACTGTGTTCTTCCTTGGCCCTTTATCTATGTGTTATTAAAACATTTCTTGCTGCTTTGGTGTGTTTGAATGACCATCAATGGTCACGATCCATTGATGTTCATGCTTTAATCTGGAGTTCCTAGTCCCTTTGATGAACAAAATTTGTTGGATCGTCACCCAGGGAATCTGCTTGGACGTTTTTAGGACCTTAGAAATGAAAACCATGCATCTTCTACCTTGATCACCTACACATTAAAAGAAATTTGTTAATTTAAAACCTACGTTTGTGGACGGAGTCCGGGAAATGAGGGTTTGTGGATTTTTGGAGTATTTTCAGAGGTTGCGGTGGCGGATCGGGTTTATTGAAATGACACAGGGTTTTGCACATTTGAATGGGGCAGTGATTTTAAGTTATGGCGGGGAGGCGGTATGGCGGTTTTCGCACGAGATGAGAGTGGTGAGGCGGTATTACCCACGGGGATGCGATACTATAGGATGGACGCCGCGTGGCAGGAGATACAAGCAGAAATACCTCCCATTTCATGAGGTTGAAGGTTTGTTAACCCTCGTGCACTTATGTTTACGATAATAATCATGGGCCGTTTGATTAGGAGGGGTGAGATCTAATGGCGGTCGAGTGAGGATGTGTTGTAGGTAGGTCTAGGTGGTGGGGTCCGAGAGTAATATGGAGCATATGATTTAATGAATGGTGTGGGTTTGGGTATAATGTGGGGTAGGGGTTAAATAATAAGAGGAGGCACTTACTATTAAGGTTGGGGGGAAGGCCATATGGGAGCGGGGAGGTTAATGCTGCGGGGCCCGGAAATGTTTTAAGCAAAGGCACTTAATATGTTTGAAGGGCCGAGGTTATATGGTCGTGAGGGGTGAAAACTTTAGAGCAGGGGATCTAAAATACAAAAGGGTTAGGTTTTTAATAAAAACCAAGGTTTTATTAAAATGGAGGCCCAAATAGTATAATTTGTTTGGTTAGAAACAATGTAAAAAAAGGATTTTTTACATTGTTTTAATGGAATAAGGGAAAATGATGAAGGTGAGGGGGGCTAGTGGGGAAAATGGGGCTTTAGGTAGGGAAAAGGGTGAATAGGGGCTTGAGGCCAAACTTGGTTTTTTTCATATGATGAGAGTGCTTAGAAGAGAAAAAAATGAAAAATAGTGAATTAGGATAAATAAAGATAATGAAGGCAGTGAGATTTCTGAAAATAACTGATAGTCATGGAATGTTATTTTCAGCAGATTGTAGAAAATCCATAGTCATCTAGTGATGCTATAGAATACAGGAGGATAACAATGGCTCCAGCTGGGGAGGGAAGATCCTTTAGGAGGTGTTAATAACCTCAGAGTTCAGATCTATGGAATTTGTAGATCAGTGTCTTGATTACACTTGGAAGATTTTTCATTCTGCAATTTGTGATTTGCTATTGTTCTTTGTAACTGTAACCTTCAAAACTTGAAAATCATGCTTGCTCCAACTCAATTCTACCTACCCATCATTATATTCTATCATTTTTCTTCATTTGGGTGCATTTAGACTGGCAAACCCTTGACATCATTTTTCTTTTGAAAGCAAACACTATCTATTTCTACCCTTATATCATCCAAAGGCTCAGATTAGACTGATGAGCTCTTTTATTCTCTACCTAATCTACTTGTCTGTCAAGATTAAACATTTTGACATATTTTCATTCTCTATCTATCAACATGAAATTTTAATCATGACTAAATCAAGATTAAGCAGTTTGATTTTCATGAACTTATGGCATTTTGGACAAGCTGCACATAGATTTTATTTTGCAAAAATTAAAACTAACTAAGGGCTTTCGTTTTGAATCTATCATTTATCCCTTTCTTCTCTTTTTTGGTTCAGATTTAGACTTTGGAACCAATATCTTTTCCTACTGATAAGCCAAGTTTAAACAGTTTGGAAAATCTTCATTTTCTATCCTTTCAGCAGAAATTCAAAATTATTCCAATCATGATTATGCAGTATGATTGAACAAAACTTCCTTTTCAAAGTAGTGGCATTTGGACTTGCATTCTTCCAGAAATATTATTTTTTGTTCTGGGGCTTACCTTTTTATTTTATCTGCCCTCTTTTCTGCTTTTTGTTTCCTTTTGTCTCTTTTTGTAACACTTTTCTGAGATTTTGTTTCAGCAATGTTATATACAGCAAATAAAACTTTAAACTGAGATCTTCAACTAAAATAATGTTTGAGCATCTTGCCATTGATAGGACCTCCAAATAATTTTGTTCCATCCATTTCTTGTAGGAAAAATGCATTGTTACCTCTTGCTAAATGGATTATGTATGGACCTTTCCATAGATTGTCAAATTTTCCATGCTTGCCTTTGTCCTCTCTCCTTGAATCCCACTCTAGCACTTTTTCTCCAATGATGAAATCATTTGCCATGGTCCTTTTGTCAAAAATCTTCTTGATGTTTTCCAGTATTTGTTGGGTCCTGTTGTACACTTCTTCTCTGGTTTGGTGCAGCTAGACAATTTGGTTTGTTCTCCTTTGCATATCATTTTCTTTAGACTATACCTCTTGAATGAGTCTCATTACTAGTACTCCCAAGCTGGTTGGGAAAACTGCATTTGCTCCATACACTAGCTGATAGGGAGACATACCATTTGACTTTTTATTTGTTAATCTGTCTGCCCATAGTGCATGTACTAGTTTATTGTGCCATGATTTCTTCTTCTCTTCCAGCAACTTTTTAATTATGTTTACCAATATTTTGTTTGAGGATTCAACCAACCCATTACCTTGAGGGTAATAAGTTGTAGAATGTCCCAATGTAATCTGATATTTGTGGCAAAATTCCACCCTTTTCTTGGATCTAAAAGAAACAACATTATCAGTAATGATTTTTCTAGAACAACCAAATCTAGATAGAACATGGTTTTCAAGGAATTTGATAATTACTGAGTTTGTGGTAGTTCTGGAGGGGATGGCTTCTATTCACTTTGTAAAATATTTAGTTGCATTAAGGATCCATTTGTGTTGGGGAGATGAGGCAGGGTGGATTTCTTCAATGAAATCACGACCCCATTGTTGAAAAGGAGCTTCAACAGAGATGGGTTGTAATGGCAATGGCACCAGTTTTCTTTTGCCCTCAAAGACTTGGGATTTATGGCAGGAAATTACCATTTTGTGGATGTCTTGAAAGAGGGTGGGCCAATAGTAACCAGCTCTAAGGATTTTATTAACAGTGGTTTTCCAATAGAGGTGGCCTCCACATTCTCCTTCGTGAAACTCATGCATAATCCTATTTTCATCTTCTTCAGGCAAACATTTAAGCAGTATAGCACTAGAGTTTTTCCAATATAAAACTTTATCTAGAATGCAGAAATTCAAAGCATTTAACTTCAAGAATCTAGCCTTTGCTTTGGACAAACCAGGAGGAACATTCATATTTAAAAGCACATATAATATATCAGCATACCAGGATGAGTTTAGAAATGTTTCCTCAATAGGTGGAGTTGCCAGCTCCTCTTGTTCATCCAATGCATTAATCATATTGATGTCTAGTGCTTGAAAATTTGTTTCAGCCATGAGTTTAGTCAGCCATTTTCCTTTGATTAGCTTGGTGGGCTTGATTTCCAGATCATATTCTAATATGACAGCAATCCACTTACCTCTTTTGGCATCAGGATCTTGTGTAAATATGTCTTTTACACTGTGTGAGGCACAAATGAAATTATGTGTGAGAGCAGAATGTATACTTTGAAATATTTCAATGCTTTGATTAAGGAAAAAGCTTGTTTTTTCCATTATGTTGTATTTCATAGGTGCATCTCTTAATGCCTTGTTGAAAAATGCTATGGGCTGCTCCTGTCCTTTTATGTTTTTCTGTAGTAAGATAGCAACAAATGTGTGTTCTGATGCAAAAGAGAAAATGAAGAAATCTTTGGTAAAATCGGGGTTGATCAGAACTGGTGTTTGGGTAATAGCTTGCTTTACCAGATCAAAAGATTGCTTTTCTTCTATGGTACATTTAACTCATGTTTCTCTTTTCAGCATGTTAGTAATGTTTCTTAGGAGTTCTACAAGGTTTGGTATGAACATTCTTAAGAAATTTATCTTTCCAATGAATGATTGCAGCTCTTTGATGTTTCTTGGATGGCTGATTTGAAATATTCCTTCAATCCTATTTGGGTCAATCTTAATCCCTTCTTCAGATATGATGTGGCCTAAAAGTTTCCCTTCTTGAAGGCCAAACAAATTTTTCTTTGGATTCAAAGACAAACCATATTTTCTGCATTTTTCAAAGACTTTTCTTAAGTGACCTAGGTGTTCTTCATCAGTTTTGGAGTAGATTTTGATGTCATCAAGATATATCACAATGGCGTAACCTATTTCTTCAGAAAAATCAATGTCCATTTCTCTTTGGAAAGTGGCCCCAACATTCATTAACACAAAAGGCATTTTAACATACATGAAGGTGCCCCAGGGTGTGGTGAAAGTTGTCTTGTGTTGATCATCTAAATGTACCAGCACCTGATTGTACCCTGAAAAGCCATCTAGCAGAGAAATTATTTTGGAGCCTACTACCCTTTGTAAAATGTGATCCATTTTGGTAAGGGGTAATTGTCTTTTAAGGAGGCTTTGTTTAAATTTTTGAAGTCTATGCATAGCCTAATTTCTCTTGTTTTCTTCCTTACTGATACAAGATTTGAAACCCATTCTGAGTATCTCAGAGGGACTATTATTCCAGCATCATACATTTTCTTTATTTATTTCTCAACCAGTGGGAGTTGTATAGGATTTATTCTGCATAATATTTGTTTAAAGGGCTTCTGGTTTTATTTGAGAGGGATCTTATGCTGGATTATCTCAGTATCATATGACTTTAAATTTTCATAGCTCCAAGCAAACACATCACTAAATTCTCTGAACAGCTCAAAATATTTCTGTTTCATAGTAGCTGGCAGTGTTTTGGATAGTTTTATCATTTTGGGCTCTTCCTCACTGCCTATATTGCATTCTTCCACCTCTGCTTCAATAGATTCCATCTTTGGCTTCTTAGCAACATCATTAAAGTCAAAAATTTCTTCTAGAGGAGCCAATCCCTTTGGAAAAGTATCATCTCTAGACTGCAACACTTCAAAATCTTCTTTTTCTGAGTCTGCATACAGTTATGTCTCATGTGGGTGTTCTTTTTCTAACATATTTATATCAGCCTGATTAAGAGGTACTTCTTTGTAATTTTTTTCCTCAGTAGAGAAGTCTTCTTCATGATCTGAGTCTGAATTTGGCATTTCAATCTCATTTCTAGAATGCAGGAAATCTTCAATCTGTTTATCTCCTTCAAAAACTTGCCAATATTTTATATTGACAGGGACCGTTAGTCTGTATTTGACTTGCACTGTGTATTGTTTGTTACGATAAGGTTTTTGACAAGTACTGGCTGCAAATGCTAGACCATTGGCAAGGATGTTCTGATTTCTTGGGACAGAGGTAAGATCATATTCTTTGAAATTTTTTAAGAGGTCAAGGACATCATTTATATATGCTCTTAATCTAGGATGCCTAGTTGAATATTCTCCCTTAATTTTCCTAATGACTAGCTCAGAATCCCCATGAACAGAAATCCTTTTGGCTTCTAGTTTCTTAAGTAATTGTAGCCCTAGGAGGAGTGCCTCATATTCTTCTATGTTATTTTTACATTGAAATTTCATCTTATATGAGTGGCCTTCTACATGATTGTTTTCAGTGTTATGTACCCAAACACCTGCTCCTGAACCAATTTTGCCACAAGACCCATCAAAGCTCATACTCCAAAGAGGTTCAATTTTAGATTTAACATTATGTTGGTCATTGTGGCTGCCACCATGTTTTTTATTGTGTTGTTCATTTTCTGTTTGGCCTAACTGTTCTGACTATCCCTCCTCTTTTTCTTCCTCTACAACTGTTTTCTCATTTTCTGCTACTTGTTCATTAATGTTTTCATCATTGTAAAGGATAAATGAATCAAGGTCAGTGTGAATAGAATAAAGAGGGGAGTTATCTGGTTTTTCTTGACTGCTGAGCATTTATTTCATATGAGTTTCCCTATATAATCTTCTTGGTTGACTAAAGACAGGTATGGTAGCATAATTCATTTCCATTTGGAGGGTGCCTTGGATTTTAGCTCCCCATGAGAGTGATAGGATAATTCCATATTTAGGAGGGATTTCAGCCACTACAATATCCATCACTAGGCTTTGGCTGGTATTTGTGCTAGATTAACACAGAGATCTTTGATTAGGCCTAGACATTTAACTCTACTGGAATCAAAAGAGTATAAATCTTTGTATGGTCTAGTTATCCCAAGGCCTAGTTTTTCCATAACTACTTTTGGCATGAGGTTATGTGAAGCTCCTAAATATAACATGGCATTGTGGAGGATTTTATCATGGATGTTCAAACTGACATAAAATGGAGGTACACCTCCCTCTTCGAATTTACCTTCTACTTCTGGTCCAAACAAAATTTCAAGTTTTTCATCATTTAGATTTACAGAATCAACATTTTCTTCTATGTTCAAAGCTTTCAAAACTTGGGACCTATATATATCTTGGGTAAATAATTCAGTAAGAGGTATGGAGATTTTTATCATGGCAATTTCATTCTCAATACTGAAAGGTGTCTGTGTTTTTGAAAGGTTCAAATCAGTTTTATCATACACTGTTTTTACAGCAATTTCAGCTTGCTTATTTTTATTTGGAGTCTGGATTTCTAGTGCTGCTTTGGTCACCACAATGTTGGTTGTTTTTGTGTTTACTTTTATCAGAAATTTCAGCTACTATGTTTGGGTTTTGTGATGTCTTTTAGGACTATTTTTAGGGATCTTCCTAGCAAAAATTTCAGAGTTCTTTCTCTTGGGTGTATCTTGGGTTTTCTTGCTTCTGACGTCATATTGTCTATGTATTTCCATGATGGAATTTTCAAAGCCTTGTTTATAGTCTTCGGATTCTAGCCTTTATTCCTCATTTGATGCAAATATGCCTTGTTCTTCCTCGATGAGAAAAACATTATCTTCATTATTTACTCCCAATAGATTGATTTGACTTTGCTATGTTTTCTTCAATCACCCCCTCATCCTCATCAAGCATAGTTTTCTTGGAAAGGAGGCTTGATTTGTCGATCATGACCTCTATGTCTTATTTGAGGGGGGATTTCTTCTAAATTTTTTGGTTTGGGTTGTGATTTTGATTTATGTTTTGAGGAGCCGTTTGGTTTTATCTCGGGGTAAGCTCTCTCATTCATGTTTATTCTCCCCCATCATCCTTTCCATGCTTCTAAGTAGGTTATCAATCTTGGTATCGATGTAGAGGCCATAGGTTCTTCCTTGTATGTGACCCTTTTTTTTCATTTGTTTTTCTAGCTCTTTTGGCAATTAGATTTGCCTCTACACTCACCGCACCCCTCTCGCATATCTTCTAATGTAAGAGGGTCTCTTTCTCTTATTTGGTAAGCCATTTTTTGCATCAAACCCATCTAGAAATTTCATTAGAGCTATACCTTATGGAGGTTTCATGTGGGTAGGGATGGAATTATATACATTGTTGAACCTAGTGCAAGTATTCTGGACACCCTCTCCAACATTTCTCTTAATGTTTTCATACTCGATAAGATTTGGAGAGGGTTATTCTCGACTTCCCATTTTTTTAAGAATAATTGATGAAAATAAGGGAGGTGATGTACACTATTAGGGGTTAGGCCTTTAAACCATTTTATTTCTTCTTACCCTAAGCTTTGAGTAAACATTCTTAGATTAAGAGTTTCATCATCTATTTCTTGTTTGTAAAAAATAGTCATTCGTTCGATCCACATGTTGTTGAGTAGTAGTAGAAATAATTGCATCATAAAAAGGAATCTTGGACCCGATAGTCCCGTGGTAGAACTAATGGGGCATACCATGTTGCCATGGCTAGTAGTTGGGGAAACAAAGGAGGGTTAATAAGTGGAGGGTTTACAAAAGGAGGTAAAGGGTTAAATGGAGGAAGGTGAACAATTGGGGGATGAGGTTAGTACAACATGATTATGTTGTAATGTGGATGGGTCTAAAACTATCTATATTATCCAATTCTGAGATCTAGTCCTAGACAAGCTTTGTTCTAGGGGTGAGTCGAGAGGATATTCTATAAGTCTTTAAGGTTTTCGGGTAGGGAAATTTCTTTGTGGACAGTGTGCTAAAAATTGGGTTTTTAGATCTAGGATATTTCCTAAGGATGCTTTCAGGGATTGTCAACTATTGGCAGGGAGGTTTTGGGTCGTGGTGATATCCGGTACAAATTATTCAAGAAGCGTAATTTGGACCCAAAATTCGAAAGGTTGAGAGTTTATAAAAAATTTTAAAAAGCGTACTCAATATGTGAAAGTAATACTTAATCCACAAGGTATTCTCGATCGGGTTCCTTTGAGGTTTAATGATATCGGATTTCTCAATAATTTTCCCGAATGGAATTTGAAGAAAACTAGTGGAGTTAGCAAGCTCTAGCGAAAACCGGTGGAGTCACTAGGTGGATGATTTTAATCTGTCTTAGGGCCGGGCCGTTGTCCACCATCAGCAACTAGATACCATTCTTGGAAAAAATTTTGAGTCATATAATTTCAAAAGGGGTTTTCAAAGTTCTTGAGGAAATATTAAGTTGTTTAATAACTTGGTTCCCCGAAGACGGCCGCTACTATGTTGTCTCCCCGTGATTTGCAAGATTGGAAAGAAAAAATCTATAGGGAACCACATCAGACCACTTTGGAGTCCAAGAACCTAGCCTTCCTAGACTCAAAGAGGGATCTCTCTATGTTTGTGCTTGTAAATGATGTATCTTTATGCTTATGTTTTTTTTATTTTAGGCTAGCTATGAATTTCTAGGACTTTTTTGTTTTTCTTAGTTGATTAATTGATTGTGTGAGTAATTGATTGAGTGTCTCGCTGAATAGGCGTAATGTAAGAAGCATTAATCCATTCGGATATGGAGTCATAAAAGTATTTAATTTATTCATCAACTCTGCAAGGGTTTTCATAGGGAAAGCTAACTATATCAAGTGGATCTCTTAGATTAGATGAAATATGAAATGACAAGTAAGTTGTGAAATCGAGCAACCCGAAGGGCAATTAAGAATCCTTTAAGCATACTTCAACAAGAAAAATCCTTTTAGGTAATTGTTTAAGAAGAACCAAAGGACATGGTAAACCATAGCATTCTTTGTCTAGGCTCTAGTAAGTAAACCTTTGAGCCAAAAATCCAACAATCCTAGAGAGCATTTAAGAATTATCTAGTTATTTCTTTCAGCACAAAGAAAACATTCAAGGTAACAATGAGTAAAACTAAAGAGCAAGATACAACCGACTTCTTTAATTAGACTTTGAAAATACCTTCAAATCAACAATTTAATACAAGCCATAGGAGAGGGAAAACCATAGACTTCTTTGGCTGGAATCTACTAAGTAAACTTCAAAGAAGGCCTTAAAAATAACATTTCAAGCAAAACCAAAGGTCGTGGCAAACCATAGACTTCTTTGGCTGGACTCTACTGAGTAAATTTCAAGGAAAAAAATCTAGGTGGAAATAAAGAGTAGGAAAACCATAAATTCTCTAATCAAACCTTGCGAGAGGAAAAAATTATGATGAAAGAAATCGCACTGAGATTTAAGGTGCCAAGACAACATATCTTAATCTAAATTTTATGTTCTCTTATCGTAGAAATGATGGAAAATATGGGAAAAAAAGGGAAGTATTGAAAAATAAGGATAAAATCACCATTAAAATAGCTCAAGAATCCCGTGAATGTGCTTTTATTACCGATCTCCAAAATATTTTGTAATATTCCTTTTCGGGAATTTTTGCACTATGGTCAGTGAAAATGTTGTATTTAGAAAATTATGCTATGGAAACATGAAACAGGACTTGGATCCTCTTATATATGTTGTATGGACCTCACATACCAAATGGAATCATAAAAAAATCGTCCTAGCTACATTAAATAGATCTCCCGGGCTCAATATAGCTTAAAAACACCCCAATCCCATGACTTTCAACAACAGAATTTCTGAAGACTGCAATAGCATAATTCATATGAGAGTTTCTACAAAAAATTGTGAATCAATACAGATATAGGAATTATATAAATCATAGATCCAAAAAATGGACGTTTAACCTCTTTTATACAAGAAATAAGACAACCCAGCAAGGGTTTCCAGCATTACACAAGTATAAAAGACTGTAATGTAGAAAATCACGTAGTATACTACAAATATATATTTTATATGACTAAATATAACATGAAATAGCTGATCAATACATAAAATGGCCCAAGGCCCTCCTTATTAGACTTTCAGGAGAGAAATAGACACCTTCTCCTCAAATACTAGCGTAAAATCAAGGGATTCAACCCCGCCACTGCTTCACCTACAGAAAAGACGTAGTTGCTAGAATATAATACACTTTTGATGTTGATGACTACTTGAATTTAAGTCAGATGGTGGAAATATAGCTCAAAACCTTCCCCTTTGATCCCTTAAACAAGTTGATCCAAGGAAGAGGATGGAATTCCCACATGAGAATCCCTTGTACTAAACAGTATTGTAACCACAGCTAAATAGCTGAAGCATGAAATTAGTCAAAATACCAAACATAGATGAATACTGAATGCCTTTCTTTCTGCTATCCCCTTCTTCTTATCCTTGGTGAGCCTCCTCACCCCTAACCCCACTCATTAATGAGGTGACTTCCTAGAAAATATTCCTCCTTCAAAACTGTGTTGTCCTTACTGGTTTCCCTCCTCTTGTAGCAACACTGTTGAATTTGTCAACTGGATCTAGTTCACTGGCATTGCCCCATTTCACACCAAGGTGGATTTATTTACCCTCCTAATCTGATCCCCTTTCACATTGGGATTGCTTTATTGTTATTCGAGAGATTTAAGGGTTCTCCCTACCCATTTTATTCTTCTAACTGAAAAATGGAGCAATTATAATATTCCAACTAGCAATAGATAATTGGGAATATTACAGTCCTCCCCGCTCAAAATTTACTTGTCCTCAAGCAATAGCAAAGAAGGATGCTACAAGATATTCTCTCGTTCCCAAGTGGCATCCTCATCTAGTAGATTCCTCCATCGAATCAAATATTCCTTGATAACTCTGCTTCTCATTTGCCTCTCCCTTATGTCTAAGATTGCTTCTGAATGCAAAATTAGGTGGCCCTCATCATCAATGGGTGGAAGATCCATGTTGGCAACTACATTCTTCCCAATGGCCTTCCTGAGGCAAGAGACATGGAAAATATTGTGGATATTGCTCCCCTTAGGAAGCTCTAGCTCATATGCTACCTTACCAACACAATTGATCACTTTGTATGGCCCATAGAAATGTGGTGTGAACTTCTCGGCTCCCTTCTCCTTGATTGTGGGCTGTCTATAAGGATGAAGACGCAGATAGACTAGATCTCCCACCTCAAACTATCTCTCTACCTGACCATGGTCTGCATATATCTTCTGCTGATTTTGGGTAGTAGCAATGTTGTCTTTGAGGGCTCTAAGTATGTCTTGATTCTCCTAAATCCATTCCTTTTCTCTTGGAGCCTTACTTTCCCAAAAAATAATATTAGCAAATGAGAGTGCATCATACCCATATAAGGCCCGGAATGGATTCATACCAATAGACATATGGTGAGTAGTGTTGTAACAATACTCCCCGAAGTGCAACCAATGCAGTCAAGCCCTTTGCTGCCCTGCAACATAGTTTCTCAAGTAACCTTCCAGCCACTTGTTCACTATCTCGGTTTTCCCATCGGTTTGTGGGTGATAGCTAGTGCTTGGTGTCAAATCAGTCCCCACTAACCGGAAAAGTTCTTGTCCAAATCCGCCCATGAAGCAGCTGTCCCGATCACTCACTATGGTCCTTGGGAGACCATGGAGTCTAAATACATCTCTGAAGAAGAGCTTAGCCACCTGTGAAACAGTATATTGTGCATAAATGGAACATAAATGATAGTACTTTGTTATTCTATCAACAACTACAAAGATACAATCCTTACCATGCACTATTGGTAGGCTGGTGATGAAGTCCATAGATATGCTCTCCCACTTCCCATCCGGAATAGGTAGTGGCTACAATAACCCAGCAAGGTGGGTGTGTTCTCCCTTGTTTTGCTGACAAATTGTGCACTCCTTGACATGTTGGAGCACATCCTCTTTGAGACCCTTCCATGAGAATATCTCTCTTATGGTCCTATAAGTCTTTGTGAAGCCTTGATGTCCTGCAAGTGGGGAATCATGTGATGCTAGTGAGATCTTCTCTTTGATTTTGGGATTCTTATCCAAGAAGATCTGGTCCCAGTAATAGATGATCTCATCCACCACCCTATACCTCTCATTCGATACCACTCCATCAAGTATCTCACACACAAAGTCATCTTTGGAATACTCAACTAAGATTTGAGCCTTCCAATCTGCATCCATGCCCCTCAAGGACAGCATTGTAGGCCTCCTGGATAGAGCATTAGCCACCACATTGCTCTTCCCCTTGACATATTCTATGTCAAAGCCATATGCTTGGACTTTTCTCACCCACTTCTGTTGTCTCTCTTGGAGTTGCTTCTATTCAAGGAAGAATCTAAGACTTTTATGGTCAGTCTTCACCTTGAACTTATTCCCCACCAAGTACTATCGGAACTTGGCTAATGCATGCATGATAGGCAACATTTATTTATCATAGATGGGGTATAAACTTTCATGAGGAAGCAAATTCCTGCTTTCAAAGGCTATAGGATGCCCTCCTTGCATTAAGACTACTCCAATCCCTTCACCTGATGCATCACATTCTAGAACAAAAGGTTGAGAAAAATCAAGAAAAAACAATATAGGACAGCTACTCATTACCTCTTTGAGCTTATCAAAACCCCTTTGCGCTGTAGGTGTCCACTGGAAAGCTCCCTTATTGGTCAAGTCTATGAGTGGTGTTGCTAGTTGTGAGAACCCTTTCACAAAATTTCGGTAATAAGTGCATATGCCAACAAACCCCTAGAGTTCAGTGACATTCCTGGGCTCAGGCCAATCTCTGATAGCCTGGATCTTCTCCTCATGCACCCTTACTCCATCCATTCCTATGATTTGACCCAAATACAACATCAATGTGAGGCCAAATTCACATTTGGAGAGCTTGGTATAGAATAGTTGCTCTTTGAGAATATGTAAAACTGTCTCAATATGGTGCAGATGCTCCTCCCAAGTGTGGCTGTAGATAAGAATGTCATCAAAGAAGACCAATACAAGATTTCTCAAATGACCATGGAAGATGTGGTTCATGCAAGATTGGAAAGTTGCTGTGGCATTGGTCAATCCAAAGGGCATCACCAAAAATTCAAAATGCCCATAGTGACATCTAAACACTGTCTTAGGGAAATCCTGATCCCTCACCTTGATTTGATGATACCCGGATCTCAAATCAATCTTGGAGAAGTATTTAGATCCCCTAAACTCATCCAATAGTTCATCGATCCCTGGGTATGGGGTACTTGTTCTTCATGGTCTTCTTATTCAAGGCCCTATAATCAATGCACATCCTCAATGTGCCATCCTTCTTCTTTACCAAGACCACTCGAAGAAGCAAAAGGACTAGTACTAGGCCCGATGTGTCCTAGATATAGCAGCTCTTGGATGGCCCTCTCAATCTCATCCATATAAGCCTTGGGGTGCCTATAAAGAGTGGTGATTACTGCTTGAATTCCTTGCTCCAACTCAATAGTGTGCTCAAACCCCCGGGTCAGAGGCCTTCCCGGTGGAATATCTCCAAATATTGTAGAATACCAATCCAAAAGAGATTGTATATCTAGATGCACTGGTGAATCCTTGCCCCCCGATTCGATAGATGCAGCTCCACTACCCATTCTATATCTCCTCCTGCACAAATCTGCTCCATTTTTGTGTGCTGAAACAATCTAAGGGGGGTATGTGTTTATGCCCTTGATCCTCCGATGCCGACCACTCTTCCCTTCCCGTCCATTCCATCTCCAAAGTTTTCCAATCAATGGTAACTCTCCCAAGAATGATCAACCATTGTACCCCCAATATGATATTGGCGTATGGAATGTCAACCACAAAGAAGTGGTTCGTTAATATGTAGGTCCCCATGGTAATGGATAGTGCTAGAACATACTTGGCACACTCGCGGGGTCCTAGCTCACGAGAACCAGGGATCGAGAATCCCTCAAACCCCTCCACGTGGATCCCTCTCCTCTATACCAGCTGTGCATCAATTGAATTATGATTTTCTCCACTATCTATCAACATAGACACTCTTTTCCCCATAATAGTACCTCTTACCCTCAAGGTCGGCTATTTTGGGACCCCTCTTAACGCCGCAATAGCTCCTCCTCTTGGAGCAAAGTATTCTATGGATGGTACAACATCTGTCCTCCTCCCCTTCCTTGGAGAAGGTATCAATAAGATGTGCCTTCCCCTGCAACACATTCTTCCTTCAAATCATGAATAAGTATTGTCTTCTTTGGCCCCCGAAGAAGTCTCTTCTGCTATGCTTATGTTCTTTCCCTAGGGCAAGGTGTGTTGTAAGTATCTAGCTTTCTCCATAGCATCAAGAAGAGTGGTTGGTTTAGTGGATTTGACCAACCCCTCGCAATGGTTCATCAACCCCATCAACAAACATTCATACCTTCCCTCGGTCATATTGAGGTTAGATACCATCACCGAAAGTCGCAAATATTCAACAATATAGTCTTCAAGATCTCCCTCCTATTTGTGCTTGGTTAACTTGAAAAAATGGGCTTCAGGATCTCTTGGATCAAATATTTCTACTAGTATTTTGGTGAAGACTAAGTATGAAGTGATGTGACCATGCCAAAGTGTGGTTAATCCATGAAACCTCCATTCATGAGCCTCCCCTTCTAAGTGCAGTCAAACTATCTTGATGGCTTCTATTTCGTAAAACCTTGTTGAGCTGAAAATAAGTGTCCAGCCTTCTCCACCCAAGCCTTGGTTGTACACTTAGGTGTTCCATCATATGTAGGTAAGAAGAACCTCCCCATACTTCTCTCGTAGGGTCTGATCCCTCGCATAAAACTTCCCTTCTTTTGATTAACTCTCCTCCCATCCTTGATCCGAAAAAACTCTGAAAGCTCAAGTGTTCTTTGAGTTTCGAGATTGGGATTCATATTCCTCAAAAATAATTACCCGGGGTTTCCTCCTCATCTTACCCGGATAGGAATGAAGGCATGGTAGAGCATTGTGGTGCAACCGAATGCTCCATGCCATGTGAAGTGTTAGTGCTTGCCTCATGGCAAAAACCCTATAGAATCCCCTTTATTCCTCATCTCCTTGAGGCCTCTTACAATGTTCCGCATGGTTTGAAGTAGGAGTTCTGAAATATATTTCTCCTCCATGCCGTAGATAGATTAGCCCCACAAGTCGAGCCAAGAGCGAGCTTTGATACCACTCGTAATATTCCTTTTCGGGAATTGTCGCACTATGGTCGATGAAAACGTTGTATTCAGAAAAATTACGCTATGGAAACATGAAACAGACTTGGATCCTCTTATATATGATGTATGGACCTCACATACCAAATGGCATTAGAAAAAAATCATCCTAGCTACATTAAACGGATCTCCCTCAGCTCAATATAGCTTAAAAAACACCCCAATCCCATGACTTTCAACAACAAAATTTCTAAAGACTGCAATAGCATAATTCAAATGAGAGTTTCTACAGAAAATTGTGAATAAATACAGATCTGGGTGTTGGAAATGTTGTCATTGATGGCAAAGAGAGAAGACAAGTAGCAGAGAGGCAGAGGCAGCAAAGAAGTAGCAGAGGCAGCAAAGAAGCATACAAGAAGTAGAAGCAGTAGAGAGGGCATAAGACAAGTAGCAGAGGCAGCAAAAGGAGAAGCAAAGTAGCGCAAAGGTGACAGACAAGAAGTAGAGAAAGAGAGAAGAAGGGCCATGAGACATGAAGCAGAGAGCAAGTATGCTTCTTGGAACAGAGTATAGTTGTGAGAGGGTTCGATTCCCCTTGAGGAGGAATTTGAGTTATTTGAGGAATTTGACACAGAATGGAGGTCGAAGGAGAGAAGGGTTACTTCAGTTAGACGCAGATTAAACTACTTAAAGGCACAGCGGAACCAGAAGTCAGTGGAACCGTGATGAAACCATAATTTTTAACAAAGATAAACAAATAACAGAAGCATAATGAAGTTAAAATAAAGTTACACAGTGATGGCGCCGAGTTACACTGAAACCCTAAATAAATCGATGGCGAAGGGAATTCATGAAGGTGAAAGTAATTTTGGTGGTGCAGAAGTAATATATAAAAGAAGCTGAACTTATATATAAAGGCGCTGAAGAAATGAAATTAAGTTGGAACCGTGTGTTAAAAAGGGCAGAACCTTGATCAAGCGGTTAAACAGAACCATGAGCCAATGAACAGTGAAAGTGGTTTTAGGTACAATCCCAGCAGTATCGTGCAATGTCATAAGTAGTAAGTGGAATTGTCAATAAAAATGTGATTCCACAGACTAGACGACGCGTGTCCAAAGGCGGTTTGTAAAAACCACTTACATCGCGTGATTTCTGAGAATTAACGTCTGTACATCTAAATTATGCGATAATGTGTGATGATCATTGGATCGTCCAAGACAATGCGACACTCCATCAGTTGTTGGATGTGTGTGGTGTGTTAATTTGTGGGCCCAAATAATTATCTATATGGGCGCTGGCATGTTAATGTCGTGAAGACTTACGTTATGTTGCGTGGGCCCACGTACTGGTGTAATGTTGGTGGTTTGTTTTTAAATGAAGTCTGGGTTATATATATATATATATGGCGAACATTCATATCTAGTGTCATTTTAACTAATACGTGAAGTCCAAGTCCAAGGTTCATTGATGTTTCTTTAACGTTGAGTTGTGGAGTATATATATATGTTGATATATATATATATAAGTGTGGGTCGAATAAATAGATATGTTTGAGGTTATATGAAAGAGCGAACCTTAGATTAATGAAATGCTCACCTGATTGATACCTTGAGTTTTAGTAAGAGACAAGGTATTAAAGGCCATATAAATGTCGGGTTTATTAAGTTGCGGGAGCAGTGGTTATGTGCATTGACCATTGGTTAAGCAAGGTATAACCTAGGGTATAAGGGTATGGATTAAAGGAACGTGAATCCCAAATGAACATTAATGTAAGAGAGAGGGTAGATTTGGAGCTCTTAGTTATATTGGTTCGCATTTTATAAAGCGGAGTTCAAATATGGTTATTGACCATTGGAGTCAACTTATAAAAGAGTTATGCGCCGAGACTTATGTATACATGGTTTGAAATTAAAGAACAATAGGACCCATACTTTAATGTAATATGCCGTGTTAGTGTAGTTAAATGAAGTTAAATGGGTATAAAACATATGTGGGCCTGACTATATCGGTGCGTGGAAAGGTTGACGAAGATTATTGAAGGTTTATATGTAGTTGTGGGTTGCACTTTAATTCCGGGATTGAAATAAAACATTGACTGGATTTTATATGAAGAACATTTTCTATGCTTTGGGGGTGTATATATATATGAAACAATATCAATATATATATATATATATATATATATATATATATATATATCTGTGAATAATTGCAAAGAAACCAATCGCATCGGAGTTAAAGCGGAACATCCGAACATACCATCGAAGGATGCGATTGCGATTAATCGCATCGGAACAATTACAAAGGAACCAATCACATCAGAGTTAAAGCAGAATATCATAACATACCATAGAAGGATGCAATTGCGATTAATCACATTGGAACAATTGCAAAGGAACCAATCGCAATCGGAAGTATTCAGTTGCGATTAATTGCATCGGCAAATAGAAAAAGGTTCGATATTGTGGGCCCGAATACCTTGAGTCTTGTTCCAAAGTCTTGAGTGTTGATCTGAATCTTTGTGAAAGTGTAATGTATGTCGAGGTATGTATATTATATGATAAAGCGAAGCTTGTATGAAATGAGTGTGGGCCATATGTGTGAACATAAGTTGCGATACATTAGATTGAACCCCGAATGTTAGTTCAAATGAGTGTGAATTTTCCACATGATTGAATCGTGGCCCCGGATGTGAAATACTATCATATGGTGGTTTTTTAAAGTGTTAACCCACACGAAGACTAATATTTGATATAATATATGTTACCGGACCATAGAGTCATAATTTGATTTTATATAAAGTCATATATACGTGAAACCAACAGTAAGAGATGTTGAGTTTTAAATGAAAGAGAAAAGACTTAAATTTGATATATTATAGTTGCCAGAACATAAGAATGAAAGGGGTTATAATGCTCAGCGATGGATAAATTGAAAGAGAAGAACCTCAATAAAAGTGCTTTAGTTAATAAAAGAAGTTTCCGTGATAAAGGAATGAAAATGTGGGCTTGACAGGTATACATACACAGTGAAAAGAGTATGTAGAATAGTTACTTGACAGCTGCAGATACACAATTGTAGTGAACAACAGAGGTATGCAGAACAGTTTCTTAACAGCAGCAGAAAAGACAAAACTAGCAAAGCCAAAGGCCAGAAAATGGGTTGAGTGAAATTGTTTTTATGTAACTGAAAATGTGAATGTAAATGTTGTAATTGATTTTATATTGTTTGTGATGCATTGGCAAGTTTCCGGAGGAAAAAAAAAAATCCTACTATAATATTGAAATTAGTACATATAGTTATATTTTTTCTGAGTGAGCTGGTAAAATAAATGAGAAGGCAGAAGGCAAAGAGGTATGACTGTCCATTTCGAATTACTTTTGGAATGCTAACAGTCATACGGAAATCTCTATAAATGATATCACCTTGATATGCAAAAAAAATGTTAGAGAGGTTGGAGAATGGGGAATTGACGCAGAGAAGATAAGAAGAAGGAGGAGTAGAACAAGATGCTGTGAAGGGTCAGAGAATGCAGAAATGGAGCTGAGAAAATAAGAAGGAGGAGCTGATAGAGAATTCGAGAAGATGCAGAGATGATGCAGGGCAGATATGAGGATTGATGGAAAATAGAAGAGAAGGTACAGAAAAAAGCTGAAATCCAAGGTAAATCAGCAAGTTTTTTTCTTTTGAAAGAGTGAGGAAGTTGGAGCTTCCCATCAAGTTGTATCTTGATAGATGTCAGTTGTAGTTGACTGAGGTAGGAGCCTCCTGTAGGTTGGTGCCTACATAAAATAGATGGGAGTTGGTCCTTCCACATCAAGTTGTAGCTTGATAAAATGTTAGTTGTAGCTGACTGAGGTTGGAGCCTCCTGTAGGTTGGTGCCTGTAGAAAACTGATGGGAGATGGAACTTCCTTGCAAGTTGTAGCTTGCATAATTGACGTAGAAGCCTCCTGTAGGTTGGTGCCTACAAGAAATCAGTGGTGAGAGGGAGTTGAAGCTTGCCTTTGCATCACAACAATAATAAGATGTGGTTTTCTCCCTTTGTGGGTTTCCACTTATATCTGGTGTCACTATGCATGATGTTTATATGTTGATATGGTTTATCTAATATGCTTAATACTTTCTGCTCTCATATTAAGTCTGTTGTTACATTATCTTAATACTTGCTACTCACATTCTAAGATTACTCACATATTAAGTTGAACATGAAATGAAGGTGTAAATAAGTTTTAATGGAAAAGTTTTAAAAGTCCATGAATGTGTTAAAATGATTCACCCCCCGTCTTAGTTTAACTAAGGGTTCAACACTGGGAATTATATAAATCATAGAGCCAAAAAAATGGAGTTTTAACCTCTTTTATACAAGAAATAAGACAACCCAGCAAGGGTTTCTGGCATTACACAAGTATAAAATATAGTACTGCAGATAATCACGTAGTCTATTGCAACTCTCTATTTGATATGACTGAATATAAAATGAAATATCTAATAAATACATAAAATGGCCCAAGGCCCTCCTTATTAGACTTTCCGGAGAGAAATAGACACCTTCTCCTCAAATACCAGCACAAAATCAAGGCATTCAACCCTACCACTGCTTCACTTGCATAAAAGATGCAGTTCTTGGAATAGACTGCATTGTTGATGTTGGTGAATGATTGAACTTAAGTTAGATGGTGGAAATATAGCTCAAAACCTTCCCATTTGATCCCTTAAACAAGATGATCCAAGGAAGAGGATGGAATTCCCACATGAGAATCCCTTGCACTAAACAATGATGCAACCACAGCTAAATAGCTGAAGCATGAAAGTAGTCAAAAGACCAAACATAGATGAATACTGAATGCCTTCCTTACTGCTATCCCCTTCTTCTTATTCTTGGTGAGCCTCCTCACCCCTAATCCCACTCATTAATGAGGTGACTTCCTAGAAAATATTCCTCCTTCAAAACTGCGATGTCCTTACCGGTTTCCCTCCTCTTATAGCAACGCTGTTGACTTGGTCAACTGAATCTAGTTCACCGGAGTTGCCCCCTTTCACACCAAGGTGGCTTTATTTTCCCTCCTAATCTGATCCCCTTTCACATTGGGATTTTTTTAATGTTATTCGAGATATTTAAGGGTTCTCCCTATCCCTTTTATTCTTCTAATTGCAAAATGGAAGAATTATAATATTCCAACTAGAAATAACTAATTGGGAATATTACATAGTTACAATACTCTAGTACAATAATCTCTACAACTTAGAGTCTGATCTAATCCAACGTAGCATTCAATCCAACAACCAACAACTTATCAACCAACTAACCAACCAACACTAAAAATTAGCATTTATCTGCAAAATGAGGAGGTTTCCCTAACCTAGGGTGACATATTTGTATTAATCACAGAGTTAATGTATTTTTAACCTTTAGACCATGCAAGGCCCAAGGATAAATATTTATGACTGACTCACTGTAATAATAACTTCTAACTTAATTGTTGAGTTAACTTTAGGATATTTTTTACTTTTAAGGCTTTTCATTAACTATTGCAATAACTTTTTAGTAGCTGAGAAATATCTCTAACTATTTCAGTAACTATTGATGCCTTTATTGAAGTAAAATGAAGTTGTAGGTGGCAGATATGGTCTTAAGAATTAATTTATGAGTGCCTTAGTCATTCAGATCTGCCTTCTCTATTAATTTGTATTAGAATTGTCTTTAAACCCTGATTTGGCTTTTCCTTGATTCTGCTTTCTATGTTATTCTTTAAATCTGCTTTTGATCTTTGTTCTCTATCTTCTAATCCCATTTCTTTATCCTTAACCTTTGATTTAATCTTTAATCCTTTAACCTCTCACTGTCACGATCTCTTTAACGTTGTTCTTCCTTGGTCCTTTATCTCTTGCTACTTTGGTGTGTTTGAATGACCATCAATGGTCATGATCCATTGATTTTCATGCTATGATCTGGCATTCTTGTTCCCTTTGACGAACAAGACTTGCTGGATTGTCACCCAGGGAGTCTGTTTGGATGTTTTTAGGACCTTAGAAATATAAACCATGCATTTCTACCTTGATCACCTGCACATTTAAACAACTATTAATTAAAACCTGTGTTTGCGGATTTTCTCCATTTCGGGCTTTCAGAATATTTACAGAGGGTTCATGGTGGACGGGTTTTTATCGCAAAGAAACAGGCCTTTCAGAATATTTGAATGGAGGAAATGATTTTGGTTTATAGCACGAGAATGGCAAGCGGGTGGTAAGTGGTTTATCGTGCGAGATGAGAGTGGTGAGTCGGTATTACCCACGGGGATGTGATACCATAGGATGGGTGCTGCGTGGCAAGAGGTACGAGCAGTAATACCACCAATTTTGCGAGGTTGAGAGTTTTTTAACCCTCGTGTTTCTAGATGTGTGGTACAATGTGCGGGTCGTTGGATTGGGAAGAGATTGAACAAACGACGATCGGGCGAGAATAGGTCATGAGTAGGTCTAGGTGGTGGGTTTTGGGTGTAATACGGAGCATAGGGTTTAATGTATGCTGTGGGCCAGGGTATATAACAAAGTGGCAGGGTATAATGTTAAGGTGGGGGGTGTTTTATAACGTGGGGCTGGGGTTAAATAATAATCTGAGGCAGTTATTATTAAGGTTGGGGCGAAGGCTATATGGGAGCAAGGATCTAGGTCTTTTAAAGTGGGGGCCTAAAGAACATATAGGGGTCAGGTTTATAAATAAACAAAGTTTACTTAAAGGGAGGCCTAAATGATAAAATGAGTAAAGTTTGGTTTTAAAACAACGTAAAAGGATTTTTTACATTGTTTTGAGGAAAGAAGGGAAATGAATGAAGGGGACGGTCAAAAATGGGTTTTTATCGATGGAAGTGGGGTTTTGGATAGGGGAATGGGCACAAATGAGGGTTTTGAGGTTAAACCATGGAATTTTAGTATCATGAGGGTATTTTGAAAGGGGGAAAATGAGATATATTAAAAAAGGTTTAATGAATATAATGAAGGCAGTGAGATTTCTAAAAATAGTTGATAGTCAAAGAATGCTATTTTTTAGAAGATTGTAGAAAATCCATAGTCACCTAGTGATACTGTAAAATGCAAGAGGATAACAATGGGAATGAAGAATTTCTTTCAAAGAAATGATTCGGAAACCAGTGGCTTTTAAATTGATCTATCATATGAGGTAACAATTACTGATGTTAGAACATATTCAAGTTTGGGAGCACCCCATTTTCTATTGATCAAGAATGAAGAAGAGGGTAACAAAGAACAAGTAGCTATGGGTTATTTTTATAATTTTATTCCATTTCCTTGTCTATTCCATATTGATAGTGATGATGGTAGTGAGACAACTAAACTTTCACTCATAAGTTAAAGTGAAAGTACACATTCTTAAAAGAATTTCGATTCATAAATAATGCCTCTAGAAGCAAAATATCAAGGCAAGTAAAAAACAATGGTCATTGCAGATATACCAATGCTAATAAAAGGTAATTATCAACACTAGAAAGAAAATATGAAGTTTAATATAATGAACTGTGATGTCTGGTATTTAGTATGGAATGACTACACCAAGATTCCCTCATCAAATGAGGAAGTGAAAAATAATAATAAGGCATTAGGTGACATATTTTGTAGCATATCTGATTCAATATTGAATAAATTTATGCATTATACATATTCAAAGCATGTATGGGATAAGTTACAATCAATCCATGAATAAATTCCAAAGGAAGATTTTTCATTAGGTAATTCTATCCCTAAAGCATCTCTTACAATGATGGATGGAGTTATTAATTTAGCAAATGACATGTTAGAGGAAATTTGTGATCTTAGAACAAAACTTGATCTTGATTTGAAAAGGATTATTAATCTTAAACACAAGTTGCAGGCTTATGATAACAAGGATCATATTAAATTAGTAAATGTTGCTGAGGAATCTAACCAGTATTGTGAAGGTATTGAAGTCGAGATCGTCTCTCTAAAATAAAATCTTGAAAAATCAGATAATCAGAATGAATAACTACTTCAAACAATTGAAGACAATAAAATGGGATGAAAGAAGAGATTCTCAAATTAAAAGAGCAAGTAGAAGAAGGAATAAGGGTCAAAGAAGGTATGAAGAAGCAATAACAAAGAATGGAGGTTGAAGTAAACATTTTAAAAGGTAAATTAGAATAAAAATATTAACATTTGAGATTTCAATATAGTTGTTACACAATTTTTTGGTCATCTAATCCATTGTTATTAGATGGACCCAAGTACAACGAGTAAGACCAATTTTACCCCAAGTAAAATCGCATTCACTATGAAAAATAACTTAGTAAACCACCTTTATTAAGTCATTTATGGTCTAAACAGGAAAGCCCATGGAGAAACATTAAATAAATCCATATTTGCTTGATTTTCCTCAAGGAATAATTAGTTAAACAATAGTTTAATTAATATTCCTGGTTATATTTAACCCAAAACAAGGAAATTAATTAGATAAATCATTATTTATCTTATTATTTTCTAAGAATAATTATTTAAACATTACTTAAATAATATTCTTGGTTAAATATGACTAATTCACCCTTAAATAATTAAATAAATCATTATTTGTTTGATTATTACTCAACCATATCCTTAAAATGATAAATAAATCATTTATTTATTTATTATTTACAAATAAGGGGATTTGACTCAAGTCAAATTCCTTTTCCCTCCAACAAATATAATAAAATATTCCATAAAAGTTGGATCTAGATTTGGTTAACAATATTTTAACTATGCACCAATCTCTAGAATAACTAAATATTTTGTTATAAATAGAAGGGTTTTCCCATTCATTTGTCACCTTTTGTTGCTAAAGATCACTCTGGATCTCAACTCTTGGTCTGGCTATTGATCCACTATCATAGCCATATTTTTCCATTTTTGTCTGGGTATTCTACACCATCAAGAGAGAGGAATTCTAAATCTGAAGTATTGAGGACTTTCAAGAACCCATCCCATTGAGGAGAACAGGGAACACCCTCTTGTGTTTTCCTCCTAGGTGCCATTAATAAAAATTTCATTGGATATATTCTTGTCTTGTCTATTGGATCTATGGAGTAAATCTTGTTTTTTCTACTGTTTAATGTCGTCTAATGCATAGATCTAGATTTTTGCAACATTTGTATTGATCATCTAATTGAACATCTGAAGATATTAACAGTCATTTCTGCTGTTAGGGCTGTTTGTTATGCGTAGCTAAAGTGGTATTTTTTCGTACACTTTGAATCAAGATTCATACTAACAACTGGCGACTCCACACAGGTTTACCATTACGACCGCTGTCGTTTTTCTGATCCTTGCATATCCAGCTACTTCAAACCCTATGATTTCTCTTTAGCCCCTTGTTTTTCTTATTCTTGATGTTTTTTTTAACCCATAAAACCCTAAAATGATAAAAAGTCTAACTTCTTCGTGTTTTCAGACCCATTGCGCAGGTGACAGACATCAACCGTAGCTGAGACGAAATTTTTTTTCTGAAACCTACCGCTGAGAGTGCCGGAAGTACAGGTCACACTTTTATACCCAAAACCTACGACCTGGACCTCCAGGGAACACTTTACAGCCCAAAAAGTGCGACCTCTGCTGAAAACAGGTCAAAAACTGCGAGCTGGACTTTCTACAGGGATTTTTCTAAAAATTTTCTGGGTTTTGCTGAGCCTCTATTCAAGGTTGTCTGACCTCCGTCTCCGCCCGTTTTGGACCTATACTTGTTCTATTTCACTCAAATAAGTGGGAACCTAGCCCCCTAGGGCTTTAGTACCCTCCACTTTTTGTGGAAGAGTGTTTGTTCTTGCAAGTTGTCTGAAATTTCATAGTCTTCAACCACTTTTTCAGATCTGATACCTCACTTTCAGATCCACTTTAGATCAGCTTTTTATCCATTCAAATCTCCTCATTTAGCTTTTTTTGGGTTTTCCTTTAGGTTTCACTCCGCTTCCCTCCTCGAGATAGCCTTTCGCCACCTATTTTTACAACAAAATTTCCTCTGATTTGTTGTTATATCTACACCACTTTCCAACAGATTTTGTCCTTTAGATCCCTGTCGCTTCTGACCTTAGATCTATTGGCTATTTTAGTGTGTTTTGATTATTTTTTTCACTCACATATAGACTAGTTGTTGAGAGGCCCACCTTCTTGGGTTTAGATTATTGCATTATTAGATGTTTATTTTCTGCTTTGTAGGCCTATATACTATCATTTGCAGGTTTATTCATAGCTATACAACAACACTTTTTCTTTTTCTCTACAAATTTTTGGGTTTAAAAATTAAAATTTACACACTTTTACAAACACACCCTAAGTGAAAAAGGGCTTGGTTAACACCGCCAAGCAAAGACTCTAAAACATTGAAATCATTTGATCCTACACCTCTTTGCCCTTGTTTCAACATTGTAATCACTTGATCCTGCACCTTACTGCCGTTGCTGGTCTCTTTTTCCCTTGAGCCATGTTTGTGTCGTCACCATTGCGCCTCCAAGGCACTTATCCCGGAGACTTCTTAGCCTTCATCCTCAGTTTCTGGTAGGAAGACTTACTCCTCCGTGTAGGGATCGAGTTAGTCCTCCCCCAAGTCCACACTCTGACTCTTCGTTTGGTCCTTTGGGTTCTCCTTATCATTCCACCTTTGGTTCTCCCCCTGCCACCTTCACCATGTCTGGTGTAGGACCTAGTACTGGTGGTAACCTCAGCCCTCCCGCCGGGAATACCACTAGTGGGACCGCGACGGACACTATCCCGGCTGCACCCTTGCTCCCTTTCATGGTAGGCCTCAACCTCCCCAATTTTGACCAGTTGATAAATGACCCTATACACCATGACACTAGTTGGCCCGCTATGCCAACAAAGCTCCCTTCAGACATCCCAAAGTTTGAAGGTCTTGCTGAACAAGATCCCTCAAAACATGTTAGATCTTTCCACATGTGGTGTTCATCTAATTCCATTATCGATGACTCCGTCCGTCTTTGGTTGTTCCAACGAATGCTTACTGGTGAGGCTTATAAGTAGTATGTTGATCAGACCCCTTCCTCTCATACCACCTTTGCGACTCTTTCCCAGGCCTTTTTTTCTTATTTCCAACTTCCCCTTCATTACAACACTGGGACCGAGCTCTTGACCTCCTTCCATCAATCATCTGCGACCCGATTATCCGACCATGTTCAGGAATGGTAGAGAAGAAGGAACCTATCTCGAGCCCCTACCTTCAAAGACTGTGTCTACATGGACTAGTTCCTTAGGACTCTCTTGCTGCCTATAGGGAAAGATGTCGCATCGCACTTTCCTCAAACCGAAGAAGCCACTCTCCAAATTGCTTTAAAATATGACTTGATCTACACTCAGTCGGGTTATGTTTATACCATCCTACCTGATCTTCCCAGACCTGGTGGTGCCAACACACTGGGGGCATCTCACACTGCTGACGGTATCATTGGAGCTATCTTTAATCTGTATGCTCAACCTCCCATGGGCTATGGTTTCTCTCAAGGAGGGGCTAGCTCCTTCGGCACTTTCCCCCTCTCGGTAGCACGTATCCAGGATACGGCATGCCTCCTCCTTTTTCCCAACCTCCTATTTACCATATTACTACCCAATTGCCTTATTATCCATATCCACATCCTGGTGCTCCAGCTCCTACAACATTAGCACCTACTCCTCCCTTGCCTTCTCAACCCCCACAACAGCAACCACCACACCCTCCGAGGCAGGTGTATGCACAACAAGGAATGACTAATCCTCCTCCCTCAAAAAGGAAGAGGAAAGGCAATCAAAATCAAGCTACCTCTGGTAATCCTGGACCTAATCAAGGTAATTCTCCTAACACTACTCAGCCCAAGCAGGATAGGCCTCTTCATACGAACAAGCCCTATTCTTGTTGTGGTGTTTATGGTCATTATATGCATAATTGTCCTCTTCTGCCACAAATGTGACAGCTATGGGAATCTCAAGCAACATTGAGAGGATAGCAAGCCATCCCTTTTGTTCCTCCTAGTCCTGCACCTAGTCAGCCGGCTGTGCTTACTGATCCTTTCCCTCAACAAGGATTTGTGGCTACCCAACCACCTGAAGGACATGTGGCCATTCAATATCTTCCATCTGGTTCCCCCGATTACCAAATTTTCATGATGTCCTCTGATCAGCCTTCTGAACCTTCTTCTCCTAGCCCTTCACCTTCAGTTGGTACTCATAACCCCCTTTACCCTCCTAGGACGGTCCCTCCCAGCCTCAACCATCTTGGTGCCATCCTGCTTGGTCATTACCCCTCTTGTCAGATACCATTCCTCGCTCCCCCACCAGGAGTGAACACAGTACCTATTATGGCCACCCTCTCTCTTCCTAACCTAACCCTTGGGATTCCCGTTTGGTACCTCGGTCTTCCAGGAAATACCCCGCCTGGTCAACCTAAACCTTATCTCGATTTGACCCCAGTTCAGTCAATCCCTATGACTTCTCCCGTTGTAAGAGTGCCTCATTCACCTCAATAGGAACTACCTCCCATTGCAACCGCTTTGGGTAAGAAGGGAAAAGCTCACAAGGGGGAATTAAAGGACAAGGCTACCCTGACAAACCCTACCCCTTTTCGGCCTCCAAAGCATACCATCCAGTGTGCTTTGTGTGATGTTGTTCACCACGCCACCCATACTTGTCCAGAATTTCTCACCTCAAGTCCATGGTCAATGAACCATTTCCAGAATCTGATATCCCAGAGGTATATGTCACTATACCCGATTCAATCTCGAAACTTAAACCATTGCACACAAATCACCCTTGTGCTTTGTGTGATTTCCATGGTCACTACACTCACCTTCGTCCTCGCCTCGAAGAGTATCGTTCCTCTTTAGAAGCCTTACCCCAATTGGAGGCCGAGCGCAATGAGTCACCCGCTCCCTTATTTTTTCATCTTGCTTCGGAACACCCAAGGATAAAGATGCTCCCATTAACTTTTCCCCTTATGATGTTGAGATAATGGGTCCTTGGTCGGAAGTCCACGATGAGACCTTCCCTGATGTTTCACCTGACCTCCCTTCAACACCCTCCCTAGTCTCAACATCGGTAGATCCTCTGTCTACTCACTATTATGTCACCCCTTGTGATGATGCGCATGCGAACATCTCCTCTCATGATAAGGAGTAAGGTCACTTCGTTGCATCATGTGGTATTTCTTCCATCAGTCACCCCATCTTCTATTACGATGACGACATTATGGAAGTAGCGACTACTCCTGACTTTATCTATTCCCCCATTACATCGAATTCATATATTCAAACCACATCTACCTTGTGGCAATTACATTGACACCCAATGTCTGGGTAAGGGGGCGCCCATATTTGAGAGACCAGGAGAAGCAGTTCTCCACCACTCTCCTAGTGAATCTAGTCATGTCGACTCTAGTCTCATTATCCTTCCACATTTAGAATAACCCCTAGAGTCCCATATCACTTCAAGATCACTATAGGGATGATACCCCTCATCATTCCTTCATATTTTATCAACAACCCAGTCTCATAGACATTTTGGTTGACCAAACTATGAGCTTTCTAGGAGAACATCAGTTCGTTATCCCCAAGTCCTACCTTTGGGATAGAAACACCATGTATGCCAACCCAGAAAATTAAAGTCCATTTGATTCATATATATGCAGTACCAAAAGAGATTGGTAATTGTCTATTTCCTTTCTCAAAACCATACCGAAATCAAGTGGCACATCACATCATTAAAATGTGTTTAGATTTCCCTTTGTCTAAATACATTTTGGCATGTCCATAACATGCCTGGGGGCACCCATACCCCTCAACCATAAAATCCTGGATCTCAGCCCATAATAGCACTGAAATCCCCTTTCTCTGACAGGTCATACTTTTTAGGTCATTCCCTGGGACAGGTAGCAGTTTTCGGCCCAGTACCTACTACCCAAGTCACAAAACAGACCCCAAGAAAATACGACCTGGCCTGTTCATTCGCTCTGGGTACCCAAGATGAACTTTCAACTCACTAAAATGAAAAGTAGGATGAAGAATCTTACCTACAACTATCGGATCTCAAATTCCAATAGTCGGTTTATCCGCTACAACCGCCGCAAGATTTAATGCCTCCTCTCCTCACAACATTCACCACAACTCCACTAGCACATAAATGAATCTGGAAGGAAAATGCCTTATTAAAAGAAAAACCCTGATTTTTCTTTCGCTTACTGCGACCAAACTGTAGCTCAGTTTGACGAACTTTTTATACCATTGGAAAGATCCCACCAAGCCCTCAAATGGGTATCTCTTAGCTTTTTGTGATCTGATACTTCACCAAGACACCCTTTTTCCAAAAAGCGCCACTTCACCCTTCCTAAAAATTGAATTTCTTCACTTGTAACACTCGTAGCGTGGGCACCATGTTGCCTCCATACTTGTCCATATTCGTGTTGAATTTCATTGTGAGTTACCATCTTGTACTCATGCCTTTATGGTCCCCATTGGACCCTTTTCTTGTGTGGCAGCACCATCGAGTCACCCTTTTTTTGAGCGTCTGAGTTGACCCATCATTCCTTTCATGGAGTCTATCCCGAGTGCCTTCGCACCTTGCGATAGTCCTCCATCCTTCATTTCTTGGTCCCTCTATCGTGTCGCTCATTATGGCCTTCAGTCCCACTATCCCCTATCCCCCATAATATTGTGTCAGTCATTGCCAGGTCATCCATACTGTTTATGCTCTAACAAGGGAAGTCATCTATTCGCTACTCATTTCCCCCCATTTCATCATCATCATTGGTGTCAGTCTGTCAGTCACTCTACTATTTTCTCTCATGCCTTAGTTGAGGATCCCTTATTGCCTCACCTATGGCAGACCTCCTTCTGTCAACATCATCTCATTCATTCCAGAAGACAGGTCTAGACGGCAGTGTACCTTGATTCCATCTTCCACTCTTATTCGGTGCCTTGGATCAGGCAAATGGACTCCTCATAGCCCTTCGACTTGATTGTTTATCAGCTCTAGCTCCTTTTCATCATGATCGAGATCCGTATACTTGATATTCCAGTGATTGAGCAGCTGACATCTGTGATTCCTGGGTGTGTGTGAGATGTCTCAGCCCTCATGAGGGGGTGGCCCTATAGGTAGCCCCCCACACACTCAGATGACCTCTTCATTACAACATTCAATGTACCTCCATAAATTTTATGATGTGGGCCTCAGCCGCTTGCAGCGCCTTTTGTTTGCATGTATCAGTCATATTTTCAGAGCCCTTTCCTGTTTTCAGGGGCATCTGGGTTGTATTTATATCTCATGTACTCAGATATTATTGTACAAGTCCTGGATGTTATCCCAGGCACAATATGTATGTGGGATTCGTTATCGTGTTGTTTATCTGGCTCATTTTTATGCTAGCATTATGTCGTCTCATGTTTTTTCGGACGCATTATTGTTTGTACTATTGCCTCGGTGGGCATAGGTATGCCTCCCCCACCGCCTATAGCAGGTACTCACTTATCAAAAAGACTTCTCGCACCTGCAAGTCACCTCCTCTGGGTCTAGTTCTTTCAGCACTTTGGTCTACCCTACAATCCTCTCTCTTTGACTTCCCCTTCGATGTCTAGCGATTGAGTTCTTACAACATACTTCGGTCATATGATTAGCTCCTAACGCTCGCACGCTGGGGGGAAATCTGTTACACCATTTTTTGGTCATCTAACCTATGATCATTAGATGGACCCAAGTACACCATGTAAGACCAATTTTACTCCAAGTAAAATTGCTTTCACTATGAAAATAACTTAGTAAGCCACCTTTATTAAGTTTTTTATGGTCTAAACAGGAAACCCCACGGGGAAACATTAAATAAATCCATATTTGTTTGCTTTTCCTCAATGAATAATTAGTTAAACAACAGTTTAATTAATATTCCTGGTTATATTTAACACAAAACAAGGAAATTAATTAGATAAATCATTATTTACCTTATTATTTTCTAAGAATAATTATTTAAACATTACTTGAATAATATTCTTGGTTAAATATGATCAATCTCCCTTAAATAATTAAATAAATCATTATTTATTTGGTTATTACACAACCATATCCTTAAAATGATAAATAAATCATTTATTTATTTATTAATTTTTAACCTCATCCTTAAAATGATAAATAAATCATTTATTTATTTATTATTATTTAACCACATCCTTAAAATGATAAATAAATCATTTATTTATTTATTATTACTTAATCACATCCTTAAAATGATAAATGAATCGTTTATTTATTTATTATTTACAAATAAGGGGATTTGACTCAAGCCAAATTCCTTTTCCCTCCAACAAATATAATAAAATATTCCATAAAATTTGGATCTTGATTTGGTTAATAATATTTTAATTATGCACCAATATCTAGACAAACTCAATATTTTGTTATCAATAGAAGGGTTTTCCCATTCATTTTTCACCTTTTGTTGCCTAAAGATCACTCTAGATCTCAAGTCTTGCTCTGGCTATTGATCCACTATCATAGCACTATTTTTCCAGTTTTGTCTGGGTTTTCTACCCCATCAAGAGAGAGGAATTCTAAATCTAAAGTGATGAGGACTTACAAGAACCCATCCCATTGAGGAGAATAGGGAACACCCTCTTGTGTTTTTCTCCCAGGTGCCATTAATAAAAAATTTCATTGGATATATTCTTGCCTTGTCTATTTGATCTATGGAATTAATCTTATTTTTCTACTGTTTAATGTCTTCTAATGCATATATCTAGATTTTTGCAGCATTTTTCTTGATCATCTAACTACAGATTTGAAGATATTAACAGTCATTTCTGTTGTTAGGGCTGTTTGTTATGCGCATCTAAAGTGGTATTTTTTCGTACACCTCGATTCAAGATTCATACTAACACTAACAATCAGAGCATTAGTTAATCTTCAATTATTATCAGTGTTTGTACAATGATAGCAATAAAAAAAAGGAACACAAATGCACACAGTTTTTAAGGTGGAAACCCACTTCGGGACAAAAACCACCTAATGCTTTTCTAATAATTCTTTAATATTCAACTTTAATTGAAAATAAAGCTCCAACTTCCTAGAATCTAGAAAAGCATTATTCTCCAGCTCCCACTGGATGGACGCTCCAATGCCTGAGATTCTTCAGTAGTCAACTGAACGGATTCCCTAACACCCAATGATCTACAACTCACCCTAGCACCACCCTACCACCCTATAGAAGAATAAAAGAAGAATGGACTCCTGTACCAGGGAAAATGGTCTGCTTTACAATGATATAGAATGATGTAGAAGAATAAGATACACTAGCTCATAACCCCAAATTTGACACAACCACCTAATGATGATCCTAGACCACCCGACACTGCCTCTTAAACTCTTGGCAGATAGACACTAGTACAATTTTTACAATAATGTATTTACAGTGACTAAGTACAATGATACCTTGGTTGCTGCTCTTTTCATGCTACCCTCTGTTGCACCTTGCTTTACTCTGCTGCCCTAGAAAGTCTGGTCCTTTGCAGCCCTTGACAACACATGATCTAGCTTTTTCTTGCCTTCTAGGAGCTCGATATTGAATCTGGTGTATCTCTATTATTTCAGATCCCCAATATCTGATTTTTGGTCCTGTAGTAGTCCTCTGAGTCATCTTTCCAATGCCACAGGTCAAACCCAATTTTGATTCTTCAAGAGAGAGTTATACCCAATCTCTCACAATGCCCTAATTATGCAATGTTTCAGCAGAACGTGGCAATGGTTTCTTAATTTGGCTCTAAAATTCATAGAGATAAAACTACAGTCTGTGCACTATCTACCACTTTTTACAAAAATCCAATCCGATACTCAAAGAGAGATTTATGATGATTTTACCAAGGTCATTTCTTTGAGATGAATTTGAGGAGCCTGCAAAAACCCTGACTTCCACAGCTCATATCTCTGAAAATATTGCGCACCTTGATCTAAAATTTTCACAGTAGCTTCTCAGGATTTTGGCTTCGCCTCATAAAAATTTCAGCTTCTGAACCTTCGTAGAAAAAAATTTAGAGTGAAAATGCCACGATGACCTGTTTCAGATGGTGAAATCCCTTGCATAAGGAGGAAATGAGGATAAAAATTCATATAAATGATTAGGTTGATAGGGGATTCAACAAGTGAATGTGGGAGGGATTTTAAGATCTTAAAAAATATTAATTATGACTTTTCAATGACCCATGCCACAACCCCATGCGGTTTTAGCCCACTAACTGGGGGCACAAACTTCAAACATGAATATCTCTCAAACCGTGAAGAATTACGTGGCATGCCATATATCAACGGAAACATCTCAACAAGTAGAAACCATCAAAATCATTTTTGAACTAGAATATAGTAATTTGGTAGGTAAAAATTCCCATGGAATATTGGGTTAGCCCCTGGTCCTTCTTGGGTTGACATCAATGACAACCGCTGATAAACAAAGGAACTCTATCTAATCCTAGATGTACTTGTGTATATAGTCATGGTACTTGAGTACCAAATTTCACTCATAATACTTGATACCCAACTTTGTGTGAAGGGTATGAAAAACATTGGTAAACTCAGGCACGTCTTGGTCGCTTCCCTGCTGCAGCGTGGTCCACTTTATGTATTTATCTTCATATCTCTCAACAGGGTAGTAGTACTCCTTGATGGAATCCCAAAATGAATTGCAAGTGGGTGCAGTTGAAAATAGTGAGGGTGTACTTTCTTCCTTCTTCTCACATTATATTTCCCACCAATCCTTAACATGGGGGGTGAATTTGAGAAGTGAAAAAGTAATATTTTCCCGGTTGGAAAGATCACGAATAGAAAAATATCCTTCTAGAAAATTTAACCATTTATCTACGACGTTTGCATCTATCTAACCTTAATATATATATATATATATATATATATATATATATATATATATATATATATATATATATATATATATATATATATATATATATATATATATATATATATATATATATATATATATATATATATTTCTAAATCTAAATTAGCCTTGAAGGGCGGTGATGCTTCTAGAGTGTTTTGAAGAGATGTCTCACCTTTGCAATGGCCACATGAACCTAGGTCTATCCATCATCGTGTCCCTATGTCACTCAAGGGATTCTTCGAGCAATATTTTGAAAGGATCTTATGTCCCCTCATCGTTCTTCTCTTTCGCCATGGGAGGTCGTCGGGGTTTGCGAGGTGGGTCTTGCAAAGGTTCGACTAATTTGAGCCCTACCTCCTTATATCCAAACCTCATTGGGGACATGAAAATAAAGACTGAGAAAGAGAAGACTTCTATGATACCATTGATCTGAACTTGAACAATAATGCAAAAAATTATAGATATAACCATAACCATAAATGTGCACCAGAAATAACACTTCATTTGATTAATATCAAATATTAAAATAAGCTTACAAACAGAATGGAAATAAACTAGCTTGGACGATGGTATCTTCTCTGTGAGAAGAGATTTGGTAGTTACGTTCATCTAAAATGTGTTACAATGAGGCTCGAAAACCTATTTTTTATTGAGAAACAATGGAAAACCCTAAACATCTAAAAACCTAACCCTACGAGATGAAGCGACAAAACTATTGGCCCGGTTTGGGTAAATTTGTACATCAACTTCCCGGGGTTGTAAATCTGGCATACAATCTATGTTTGACACATACAATACCTAGTTAGAAATATCTATATGAGGAATAGAACTTTTGAGTGGAAAATATCAATCAAAGACTCTTTTTTCCCCATTTTTCCCAAAAAAAGTTGTTTAGGGCCTCAAAACAGCTCTGGAAGTTCATGACTCAAAAAATTTCCAAAAATGGTAAATTGTGCTACAATTAAGGAAACTAAAACAATGAAAGAGACAATGGTGGGGGTATAAGTAGAATAAGTGGGTGCCCAAAAACATCCACCTGGATCAGTCACAAAGCCTGTAGACATGTGTGTGTGACAACCATCAGCTTATATCATGCCTAGAACTCATGTCCATAAGAATGAAAGGATGATAGGATCTTTATATTATCACTCATGTATTTATATCCATGGTTTATGCCTGTGTTTTTTCTGAGAAGGAGGGATTCTTAATGATTTCTAGAGAGTTTATCTTGTTAGAATCATGATTGTTGTTAGACCAAAACCCGCAGGCTTTAGTCTCTTCTACAATCGCCAGAGTTAGGATCCACGAGAGGTGGTTAGTCCATGTCGTGAAACACACAGGGAGCATTGAACCCAATGTCCAACAATCTCCCCCCTAACGCAATCCGGGTGAGTATATAACTTGAGACCTGTCACTTTCATACCACTTGTTGGAATCACGATTGTCGTTAGAACAAAACCCGCAGGCTGTAGTCTCTGTTACAATCACCATAGTTACGATCCATGAGAGGCAGTTAGTCCATGTTGTGAAACACATGGGGAGCATTGAACCCAATGTCCAACAAATCTCCTTGCGGCCATTTTGGCATAAATGTTATCTTATGGCTCTTATAAGCTTACTTTGATTATTTTTTTTTCAAGAGAGACCTTTGGATATTTAGGTTGAGACTATTTTGTTTCTTGTAACACATAGAAGATTCAATGGAATCTCGAAACCTAAGGACCTAAATCAGCAATTCCTTTTCTTGATTAGAACATTCCCTATTTAATGTTTCTTGTCGCAGTTACTATAGATCCAAAGAGGGTAACCTCATTGAAATATTAGGAGGGATAACACAAGAATGTGCTCATAAATTTCTAGTGGCCATGTAAGGACTATGGCGCAATTCTATACAATCGTAGAACCACTATAACCAACCCATCATTGAGTTCCTTTTTAAAGAGTTCATATCACATAGACGAAAAATTTCTCTATGAGAACCAATAGAATCCAAGAGTGAATTTATCTCTCATAGCCCAAGTCCAAGCATAGCCATCTTCGTCAAGGTTTGGATCAAGTCCTATTGTGAATGTTCACTCTGTAGACATAGGCATGAGGCTTAGTCTTGAAATATTATTTGTAGATCTTATCTGTCAAATCTTACAAAGTATCAACATGGAAGTAGCTGTCTAGATGGTTTGATTACGCCTTATCTAACCTACTTTGGCAAAGGCTGGAATGTAGTGGGGGGTTTCCTTATACAAAAACTTTTTTTTTATTATCTCCCTTACTCTGTACCTTGGGACTAAATGCATGAACACATCCTTATGAGAAAAGGTGAGGTTAGGGATGATTCTATGGTTCTATATGGTGAGTTGAGAGTAGGTTCTGAACTCCCGACTTGATGAGTAAGTGGTAGTCATGGAGTGTCATGAAACAATAACTAGACCCAAGATGGAGCTGATCTCCGACTTGGAGACTCTTAATATGAGGTCATGGTTGGGATTAATGAAATTGAAGTGGTACTTGTTACCAGAGTACCTGTAATATTCCCAAAAGGGGAACCGGAAATATATGAAAACAAAAATGGAAATAGCATTGAAAAAATCAATACACCATTACATGAGACAAATGTACAACCATTTTATTAGATATATTAGCAAAAATTTAAGCACAATATCTTGAGGATAAATTCACTCAAGCAATGGGAAACAAGCCTCCATTAGGAAAATATGCTAATACATGAGAAATACTACTATACAAGGGTCATGGGCCATGAAAGCGCAGTTTTTGGGCATAAAATGCTACAACAAGGTATAAAAATGTAGATGTGCTAATATATAGCTCAAACAATGTTGGGAGTGAATATCTAAGCTCCCAATCACATTTCCAAGGCAACCCGAAAAGGGTTTCCAGAAATACCCAAAATACCAAAATGTCGAAATGCAGCCCTAGGGATGAATAGAATATGCGACTAAATAACTGGATGAATATGGTTTTAGATGATACATATAATTAATATATCTCCTCTAATATATCCCTCAATTGAAAGTCTGATCCTAACACTGAAGATCTCACCCTCCAAATCAAGTGTTCAAACCCCCACTGCAAATGCACACTGAAATAATGCAGTCAAAGAGGGATACTACATTGTAGATGATGGGAATATGTTGGCCTGGTGCCAAAATGTGAAAGAAATCTCAATAACCTCCCTTGCTGATCTCCCAAAGAGAAGTATGCTTCCTCCTCTGAAAAACTAGCTCCAGAAGTGGGTTTCTCAACCCTCCACTACAAAACCCTGCAACATAGCACAATATTTTTCTGAAACGGTGTTGTACATTAAGACTAAATATTTGGAAAAATGCATGATAGTGGAATGTAGTGCAAACTCTTCCAAGAGGCCTCTAAAGGAAAGAGGTGGGATTCCCGATCAAGAACACCCTGTGCTAAACAGCACTGCAATCTTAGCTAAACAACCAAAGAAAGCCATATGTCTAAATAGACCATATATTCAGAAATATAAAATACCAATAAATAACCAATATGGCTACCATCATCTTCCTTATATAAGTTATGAGCTTCCTTTCCCTTGGCCCCATTCAATTAGGTCACTATCTCCATGCAATCAATCTCCCTCCAAAACTGCATTATTCCTCACTTAATGTCCACTCCTCCATAATAGCACTGTTGATTTGGTCAAATTTGACCTATTAAACATGATCCAACCCCTGTTAATACTCAAAGGTGCTTTATTTAGCTGCTTAGAAGGTATCCTTTCACACTTTAAGTGTTTTTATTGCTGCCAAGGATATTTACGGTCCTCCCCACCCATTTATTCACCTACCTAGTGTCAAAATAATTTGTAATATTGCATTTAGCTAAAACCTAAGTTTTAGGAATATTACAGTCCTCCCCTAAAAAAATTTTCTTGTCCTCAAGAAATTGTAAAGGTGGAGCAAAAATCCTCCCCTCCTCCTCTTGAGGCCTTCTGATCAATAGTCCCCACCATTTCTTTAGATATTCTACAATAAGTCTGTCTCCCAATGATTCCTCCCAACTGTGCAAATTGGCCTTTGGTGGATAAACCAAATGGCCTTCATCATGAGAGAGTGGAAGTTCTATATGGAAACCTTCTTGTTGTACAATGGCTTCTTCAAGGTAGGAGTAATGATACGCATAAGGGATCTCATTCCCAAAGAGGGACTCCCATCTCCATGCTATCATCCAAATGAAATGAATCACCTTCCAGCATGGTAATTCATAGAAAATTTCCTCCCAAATGTTCATGAGAGGCATATCCCAAGTGCTCCAAACAACCATATGGCCCACCTCATAAATAAAAAAATGATCTACTGTAGTGTTAATGTCATCTCCCATGCTCCCCTTGAAGCATGAAGTATAAAAGGTGTGGGAAATTTCATTCCCCGTGGACACATCCAACCAATGTGCCTTCCCTCCAATCATGTTCCCAACAAATATAAGAACATCATCAACATATGGAATCACAATAAAAGTCATGCTAGCTGCAATGTGTAGTAAAGGATAAGGAAAATGGTCCCTCATGTGCAACCATCACAGTTTTTCTCCTAACTTCCATAGAATATGATATAACAAGTGTTTCCCCTATTAGTCATCAGTATTTTTTACCTGTTGATGATGACTATTTGTTAAAGCCAAGTTTTCTAGCAACTGATCTTCAAAATTTGTCAAATTTTCCAGTTGGAAAACACCCATAAATTTTTTTTCCCTCCTACCTTTTCAATCAGCCCATGATGAGATAAAACCACATTGTCAAGTCCTATCTAGCCTCAGCCATACTGGATTGTCCATCAGCTCCAAAGAGAACAATCCAAATCTGTCCAAGAAGTCTCCTTTAAGTTAGGTAGTGGTGTTTTAGGCATTTCTCCCTTGACAAACTATCCTAAAGCCAAATAACCTCTATCTATTATCAACCATTCCTAATAGACCTTCCTATTCTGCAAATAAAGTTTGGTTACACCCTTAAGTCGAACCACTAACAAGCCTTTAAGTCTCAGCAATACATATGCCACAGGTCAAGCTGATATTAGGTAAATGTACAGTGTTTCAATGTCTTTGTCAAAGAGAAGAAGTATACTAGTGTTCCAGAAGATAGTATTAAACTCAACATGAGAAGACAACTGCTTCTCATGTGGTTTTGAGCCTGGGATGCAAATGCTGGACAGAGAGTTATCTCATTAAGCTCCTGCAATCACAGTGAAAGGTTAGTGAATTATAAATGACAATAAATTCTTTGCAGATACTGGCCAAGCTGCCTCTGATTGTCTAAAGATGCACAAAGGTATTTGAAAATCAAAAATTACATGTCTCGGAGAGATGCCCTTCATGGTATATTGTCATTTTGTCATTTTCATTTGCTTAAATATGAATAGGCAGTGAAAGGAAAGATAACACTATTTGAAAACTGATGAAATGGCATCACTGAGAAAACCTCCTCCATACATGAGCAGAGGGTTGAAATACTAAGAAAACCTCCTCCATACATGATCAGAGGGTTGAAATATTGAGAAAACCTCCTTCATTTTACAAGCAGAGGGTTTGGCACTGTGATAAAGGCCTCCTTTGTCTAATAAGCAGAGGGCCAGGGACAGAGATTGATTTTAGGGTTTTCACTAACTGAAAGGCAGGAATTTAGGTGCAGTGGAAAGCAACTGAAGGCTTCTGAATAGAAAATGGTGTTAAAAGTAGAGGCAAAGAAGTGGTGCTTTAAAAAGGTGTTTACATGAGTTTCACTGTTAAAACTCAGAATTGAAATATAGTGTGAAGCTAATGGGGTGATTATCAATGAAGAAATATTGTTAAGCAAATGGCCAAGGAAGTAAAACAATCTTTGTCTCAAACTGACTTCTGCTATCCAATACAAATAAAAACACTAACATTGTGTTCATAAACATTCTTCACTTGGTTAAAACAGGGGTTGAAAATAACCCAGGCATTTTTTGAAAATAGGCCTCCTTCATAACAAGTAGAAGGCTCACCATTGTGTAAAGGTGAAGAGCATTCATTTTCGGTATGGCTTAGTTTTCAAAGGGATTGTTGTCAAAATGGTAAAATGAATGAGAAATTAATTATTCTTGCAGACTTCCTTCACAAAAGAACAAAGGGACAATTTTCCAATTTTACATTTTAAACTTCAGCTCACCATCCCCTGCTATATCTCCGTAAAGGTTGAAGACTGGATTACCTTTTCAATCTAAGGTTAGTCATTTGCCTTGATGGTGGAGACTATTTGTAGTAGAGTTTTTCACTTACAGTTTCAAGTGAGTTTCTTCACCCACAGTCAAAAGAAAGGCTCAAAGAGCACCTAACAGTTCAATCAACTTCACAGTAGGCATGATCATCTTCAAAACATCAGGAGCAGAAACTGTCAAAATAAGTTTCAAAGTGGTGATTGATCTCTTTGCAAGAATGGCAAAGAATGCCTCACAAATCATTAGTATGTCTTTGAGCAGAGTTTTTCTTTTGAAAAGGTCAGCAATAGGCATAAGTGATAGAGTTTCTTCTTCAATGAGAAACAGTGAAAAGGCATCAGCAGAAGGGGTTTTCAGTTCCTTAAAAAAGGGCCTTTTTACTTAAGAAAAAACCATCACTATGTTGCCTTTTCAAAAGTCGACCTCAGCATCTTTTCAAAGGGTTAGTTCGAAAAGGAGTATTTATAGGTTTTAAAAATGATTAAATGACAAAACAATGCTTCATGTTTTTTTTTTGCAACCAAGAGCTCTTTCAAAAAGCTATTTAACCCTCACAAGTTAAGTTCAAAGGGTTTCGACTTTAAGAGGTTAAAGGACCATTTCCAAGTCTCATTTCAAAGTTCAAAACACATAAGCGAGCATTCACAATCGTTCTCCTAGCCATCCACTGAAGAAACAAGGAGATTTCAATCGAAATTTTAGAGTTTTGGAGGCTTAAGACTGCGCGGCGCGCTTGGAAAAGCGTGCAGTGCTTTCAGGCGAAGAATTACATGGGCCTTACACTACTACACAACGCGCCTATAGTGGCGCATGGCGTGCCTGTGCGCACGGTCACAACTACCCGAAGGCCAACCCGACACGTTGTTTATTATGTGACATTATTCCATTTAAACGTGTCACACCTGTTTGAATGATAAAAACCCCTTCAAAAGCATCTTTGAAGCTGCTCAAATCATCAAGAAAAGGCCACAAACCATCCTCAAGGTATTTTTATTTGCCACCTTGGTGCATTCGAATTTCTAAAGGGGTGATTGATGCCATGTTTTTCAAGACTATATAGTGATTAAAAGATGGAGGTCTTGGTAGGAAAATCAAGGTGATTTGTTAAATATATTGAAAAATATTGTTACAGTGGGAGGATGGTGGTGTGTTTATATTGGTTTCAAAAGGCCTAAACTATTTTCAAAACAAAGTAATGAAACATATGCTAGTGACTAGACATAAAGCACAGTGTTAGAGGTTTTCAAATTGTTGAAGGTGTCCTAACAGTGATAAGAAAAAACTAACCTCTATCAGCAAAGTCTAAAGTGAGAACAGTGTTATAAGGTGGAAGCAGTCTTTGTAAGGAAAAAACAATGTTTATAAGGTGACAAAAGTGAGCCTATTTTGAAAACAGTGGTCTTAGTCTGAATGCCTTGTCACTTCAAAAGTATCTTCTTTTGAATAGTGAAACAGTGAAACTAGTGCTACCTCCATTGTCCCATAAAACAGAGTGTGGTGAGAGATTCTGCAAAGTCATTTGAGGGTGTTTTTGTCTACCTGGGTATAAGAAACAAGTGATCCTAAGGTGAAATAGTTTTTTAAAGAGACAACAGTGATCATGTGTGAATGCTTTGTCACTTCAAAAAGTGACCTCTCTGTATGGTAAAAAGAAAACCTAGTGCATGCCTTCCATTGTTCCATAAAGCAGGATATGCTATAAAAGCTTTCAAATCAGGTGAAGGTGTTTGGCTTACCTTTGTATAGAAACCAGTGAACAACAGAAGAAGCACTGTTTGAGGAAGGGTGTTTTTTTTTTGTCTAAATACAAGGTTGTTTTTCTTCTGTCAAAACACAAGGAGATATATGTTCTACAAAAAGCCACCAATACCTCTTTTCAAATTACCTTGCCCAAGCACAGTAATCAAATTGACTGTTTTCTTTTCATTTAACAAAATTTTGTTGATTGGTGTAAAGGAGGACAAAATAGTGATTTAGAAGGAGCACAAGGTTGGTGTTGGGAGAATATTTCACAAAAAATTTGAAGCAGTTGTCTTGGTCAAATAGTGACTGATAAGTAGAACAGAGGTGTGTGCTTGAGAAAACATTCCAAAGGCCATTTGAGATAGCTTGGTGTTGCAGAGAACATTCAAAACAGGATGCCTCCCAGGAAAGATAGTAGGAGTGACCTGCACAAGAGATTTGAGCCTATTTCCACTGAAGAAGTGAATGCCCATCCATCATTCTTGTTTAATTTCCATGAGGTTGGGTGTCTATATTTTTGTCAAAGAGTGCAAGAGGTGAAGAGCTATTCCCCTTTGACACATATTTGTGCTTTGAGGTTTCAAGAGAAGCACTTTCATCTGGGAGGCCTAGATTTCAAGTTCTCTCCAAGGTCCATTTCCAAGGCCACCAAAATCCCTTATGTCGGGGAGAAGTGGTTTAAACAAAGCCACCTGGACTCAGAAGAATACAAGCCTTCTCTGAAGCCTGAGCATAGAGATTCATGTCCGTCCATTTTCCCCTTCTCATATCTATTGACCAGTTACGCCCCCCTCATGAAGATCATCATGAAATACTTCACTTGCGAGGGAAGATTATCCTGATTCTATGCCTATCATATCTGATTTCTCATGCATTTCACAAGGGCCAAATTGCTAAATCTCCATTTCTTCCTACATAGAAGTATTGAGAAAATGGCCTCCACTGTTCGGAAAAAGCGTCCTTCTCAGCAGACAGCCTGCCTCTTCCATCACTCCCTCATCAAGGTCATCATTCTTCATTAACTTGAGAATAAGGAGGTCTCTTGGGACACTTTCATCACACATCCAGATTTTGCCACCATCCCTTCATTTCATACATCTCCTTCACCTTCTACTCACCATCCTTCGTCTTCTTCTAGCAAACCTATTCCCAAGAAGCTCAAGTTTACCATAGAACAAGCAAAAGAGCATGATGAGGAAGAAGAGCATGAGCAAGAAGAGAAAAGTGATGATGAGCAACATCATGATGAAACAAGGCAGCAAGGGGATGAAGAGGAAAGTGATGATGAGAAGCATCATAGTGAAATAGAACAGCAAGGGGGAGAGTAACACATTGAGGCAGAACAACAAGGGGAAGAAGGGCATGATGAAAAGAAAAATGATGATGAACAACAGTCTCTTGAAGATGATGAAGGGCAGCATGATAAAGATGTGCAGCACAGTGAGAGTGAGCAGCCTCATGTTGATGAACAACAGCCTCATAAAAAGGAACAGAAGCGTGATTAAAAGATGCAACACAGTGATGAGGACAACCCTCCAAAATAAATGCACAAGGATAGTCAAGGCATCCAAGAATAATTCAAGACAGTGGCAAGAATGATGAGAAAAGTGATAAGGGTAAAGAGCCAATGGAGAATGTGCTAGCTGCCTCTCCTAGGCAAGGGGGCATGCTCTCTTCTCTTAAAGTGGCCAAGCCCCAAACATCAAAGAAAAGGGTGCCTAGATCTGTAACTCCAAATGTGACTAGGGCCCTCTGAAGCAAGGGAAAATTTCCCAAGAAGCCCATTGTCGAGCTTCCCAAGAGGAGGAAGACTAAAAGAGCCACCCAAAGCAAAGGAAAGGAAAAAGAAGAGAGCAGCCATGAAAAGGAAAGGGAATTTGACATCATTCAAATCCAATAGGGCTAGGAACTTCAATCACTTCTTGCAAGTTCAAAACAAACAGATGAGTGTCAATATGGCTGTATATGAGACACGGGCAATCAAATACAAAAAAGAGGCCTCCAAAGCACAAATGAGATTGGAAGAACTCATGGGTGAGTTCGATGAGAGTGAAGGTGAAGATCAGCCCAGGTGAAAGAGGCCAAGAACCATGGGGCTCAAAAAGGCCCTTGAGAAACAAAAGGAAGAAGAAGATGCCCTTCTCCAATCTACCCCTCTCACTACATTGTTCGAACAAGAGATAGAGAACAATCGAGAAGCATGGCTTGAGAGAGTTAATGATCACTTGGAGAAGAAATTGGAGAAGGAAAATAGAGACCTGGACCTTCAACGGAGGATGACCGGGCATTATAAAAAGCTCAATCAGTTTGTCCGGCAAAAATTGAAGGCCGCTCAGGAAAAACTCAAGGAGGCTAAAGGAAAGCGCCCGGCACCAAAATTGAGGAAAGACACCTCAAAGCTCAAAATTTTGGCCTCATCTTCACAGCATGTTTCTGAGAACCCTTGAGGGTCATGCTCGCCAAATTTGGGTGAAATTCGAAAAATTTTGGTTTTTTGTCATTTTTGGGGTTTTTGGCTAAAAATCATGGGCATTTCCATTTCAGTTTGGGGCATCCTCAAAGGATGATAATGGTATCATTGGATGCCATAATTTCAAGGGCATATACTCAGTGATTTTCAGATTAATTGAAGATCATTTTCTCCCCCAAAATGGTGAAAAACTCTCGCTTTTTCTACACTCTACCCCGTTTATCAGCAAGGCTTATTTTTTGGTTTTTTACACATAGGCCTATTTTTGGAGGACTTATAGGCATCATATTTGGAAAATTAAAGTTATTACAGAAATTATACATTCAGATCTTTCCAACGAGCCATCACGGGCCTCGTTTCGACATCGGGAAGGCCTCCAAAGGTTGCCGGCAAGTCAGGGGACTTTCTGCTGATATATTTCTTGAGTATTTTTGTAAAATTTGAACCTTTCAAAAGTGACTTTTCTTCATGTGCGTTTAGCTATTTTTGTACATGATTAGTTATGAAAAGTCAATATATTTCCCTTTTTTAGCATTTTTGAGATATTTTATTAGATATTTTATGCCTTGGGCTTTGCAAAGCCTCAAGGACAAAATTAGATATTTTGGATAGGCCAATGAGATTTCAAGTTGAACTAAGAGATTTTCCTCACTTTGGCCTATATATTCCAAAGGCTTTCATTGTAAACAAGGCTGAACTTGATGAATAGAAGCAATACATGGTTATACAAGCTTGGAAGAAACACTTGTCTCATGCTTTTGGATAGTTTCTTGGATGTTCTTGGATGATGAAAGAGGATTGTTGTTGGATTCCATGACTTGGTAGAATGGTATAGTGTCTCTCTCTCTGTTTTGTTTCCTAGTTTTCAATCATAATTCCATGTTCTTACCTACTATAAGAAAGTGGAGAACAGATTTGAGACATGCCCTTGGAGGCACCTCAAATTTCCTGTTTCTTTATAGCTTCCCTGTTTTCTTCATTCTTAGTCACATTAAAGAATTCTTGATTGCTCTTTAATAACTTAAGAATATTGTTTGCTTGTTTCATTGATGGTTTTATGCATGCTAAGTATGATTTACGGTATGCCCTGCTTACTCATGGCTAGCCATAGCTCCACCTATGAAACCTCTCTTTGATTAATTAGATTGTCATTTGTTGAACCAAGGAGGTCTTGTACTGATCTTGCCCTTTGCCTAAAAATATGAAATCTTGTTTTCAAAGTGCCCAATAGCTTGAAGTACTATGTTTAGGTGTTCCTACATAGTGATTTGAGTTGTTTGTATGTCTTAAATGTATTTCCCCAAAGTCTGATAGCCATTTCTTAAAGTTAGATAGTCATATATCTCTATGCATTGCTTGAATGTTTATTTCTATGCATTGATCAGCTTATAGTTACATTTCTCATGATTAATGGTTTTCCCTACCATGTTTATGTCAACTATTAAACTATTTATGCTTGAAATCCTTTGTTATTCACAAATTTAATGTCCATCTCACTCCATTTTGCCCAAAGATCCATTTTACCTCGAATCAAATCGGCCCTTCAACAACCTTGTATCACCATTTGAAAGCTTTCTTGACCTTTTCGACCCCATAGCCCAGTTGATATGACATATTTTTTACCTATCTTATGTATTTGATCAATTCATTCCTCAAAACCTAAAAAACAAAAACAAAAAATTACTTCATAACTAGCCTAATATCAAGAACACAATAAGAAAACACACAAATATCCCTTACACAAATAGAGAGAGCCCTCTCTGAGTCCAAGAAGGCTAGGTCCTTGGGCTCCAAAGATTGGTTTGATGTTACACTGTCATTTGGCTTGCCAATCAACCAAATCACGGGACCCTAACAGAACATCTGATGAAGGGCAGGAAGGTCTTGGATACTATTGGAGGTCATGCCTTTAAACCATTTTCTTTCTTCTCCCCCTAAGATTTGAGCAAACATTCTTAACTTAATAGTTTCATCATCTATCTCTTATCGGTCAAAATAGTCATTAATTTTATCCATATGTTGTTGCGCAGTTGAATGGCTACTTTCATCAAATAGCGGGATCTTGGACTGAAAATCCTGTGGTAAAGGTGCCAAAGGTAGAGGTAGCACTAACGGAGCATACCAGGCTACCATGATTGGTGGTGGGGGAACGCCACGAGGGTTGATGAAAGGAGGTGGGAGGTTGAATGGAGGAAGGCAGACTGTGGGTGTATGAGTGGAGGTTTGGGGACTCTAGTGAGAAATGTTAAAGGAGATTTGGGAGTCAATTTAATTTGAGGAAGAGGCTTCCCATACAGGACTCGGCTGTAATAATGATGGGTTAAAAACTGTCTGGGCTATCCAATTCTGCGATTTGGTCCTCAAAAATATTTGCTCAAAGTGTAAGCCAAAATGGATATCTTGCAGGGTAGCAAGGTTTTCAGGGAGGGACCTTGATTTTTTAATAGACTTGCTAACAGTTGGATTCTTAGATATGGAAGTTTTCCTCAGGATTTTCCCTAGATTTTCAACTATTGCAGGGGGATTTGGACCATGATGGGATTTGATATAGATTCTTTTGGAAGCCAGAATTTAAACCCGAGGCACAGACAGGTTGAAAGTTTTATAAAATTTTTGAGAACCAATCTATGAAAAATATTTAATTTATATAGTATTTCGACTGGGTTTTATTGAGTTATGATAATATTAAGTTTTGTCAATAATTGTCCCCAGTATGGTCGCCATTATTGTTAACACCGGGAAATCGTACAAGCATATACAACATTATTTAATTTCAGACAGAAGGATTTATAGGGCTGAGAGACATTAGAGAACCTGAAAGTATTTAAAAAATCTCTAAGGTCCGAGGAAAAGTCAAATTTGAACTAGTCAAAAATGATTTTGTGTGCAAAATCCTTCGATAAGTGTGCCCTTGCGCGCCTTTTGACCCAAAAAGTGCGCAATCCTGGGAGTAGCGGAAGTCACTTTCCAAGACCACAAAAAGCACACTCTAGGACATTGATTCCACACTTGAAGCCACCTAAGGACAGCCACCCAAGCCTCCTTAGGGCATCAAGGGAGCACACAATGGAATAAATGTGGCACACAATGGAATCACCCTCCTCCCTTGGGTCACCATCCATAATGTACCAAGAGATGGAAGGAGGATTTGAATTCTCCTATAAAAGGCCACCAAGAGATGAACAACTTGAGAGCACATTATTATGCTGGCCGGAATTGCCCCAAGCAATACCAGTAGTGTGTGATCCAGAGAAGATATAGAGGGGACTCAGTTGTTGGCCATCCAACAACTCCAGTCCACCACAATAGAGAGAGGGAGACTTTGCACCAAGGCAGCTCGGAAGTAAAGACATCCTTGCATTGGGACTTGGAACCCCAAGTTCTAAGGGCCCCTTGGCAAGTGGGTTAAAGTTTCATCCTCATTTCCTACCAGCACTCAATAAGGGGGGACGTAAGCGCTGCCATTTGTATTATTGAAGTTGTTTGACTCTATTTAGAGCTTTTGTGTTATTTGTTTTTAGTTTTAGTTTAATTTTTATTTCTGAATATGCACGTTATTTCTCTATCTAGTATGTTTATGTTCTAGCATGTTCCACTAACTTGCTTGACTCCATATCTTTTCTACCTGTGACTAATAACTTAAGAGGGAAAACCACACCACCTAAGTTGGTGTGGTTTCATACATGCGTGCACCAAACACACTAACACAGGATTGGTGACTCCATTGACTTTTATTTCCAAGTTTAGGTGGTTATGGATTTTTGCAGAGACCTCTGTTTGTGCTGTGGATTTGGGATGAAATTGCCTCCTTTCTCTCCTTCAGTCCCTAGTTCATCCCAAGTGACAGACTGAAGCAGAAAAAATCCAAAAAATTACATTTTCAGGAATTTGCGTGCATTTACCTTAGACAGGCGCGCCCAAGGCACTTGTTCATAGCTGACTTGCCCGCAGACATCGCGCATGTTACAGCCGTTTGCACGCAAAATACACAATGATAAATTTCTCCCATATTTCTATCTTTTCCTGCTTGTAAAGTGCCTGGCAGCCCATAATACATCTGCTAGCACTAGTTGAGGTGCCCCGCAGCTTGCTAAAGCTCACTCTTAGCTACTTTTGGTAGGCTTGGTGTTAGTTTTATTTCAAGTTGATTTTTTCAAAGTTCACACATAGTTTAAATAGGAGGGGAAATTAACTTGCATTCCGAAAAAAAAAAATTATGTTTTGCAAATTTAGGTACCAAAACACCTATATAATTATCCAAAGTAAGTGGCCCAAGTCCATGCATGCTTAGCTAGTTCCTTTTTCTAGTGTAAAAGTAATTAGTTTAGTTCAATTTTTGCACTAGGATTTCTGGACCAGGATTGAATTGTGGATAGAAGAGCAAGTAATCTATGCTGCCTTTACACCCTTCGGTGATCCTAGGAAAGCATATGAACACTCTCTATTCACAACTCACCATCTCCCTATAGTTGATCACATAGATTAACTCCGAAAATTGAAAGTGGCCCATATCTGCACATGTTTTTCTTTTGAGCAAGGAACAATAGAACATAGTTTAATAAGGGATTTTGAAAAGGATCATCACATATCCACACATTCAAACTATGTGCTTGTTCAATTTTTTCTCACACACATCCACACACTAAGAAAAGCAAAGACACCTAAAACTAACTTAACAAAACTCACTAAATTCTCCCCACAGGGGCCACAAAAGAATTTATAGTCTAAGTTAGGATCAAGGGGGTAGGCATCCAATAAGACGCCTTGATCAGTCTTCATCTTGAAACATAGAAGTTGACTGTTTAGGGAGCTTTCAAATCCATCTATCAGCCCACGGAAAAGAAAACCTGATCGCGGCAGAGACCTGATTCAGAGGGGGTTAATCTTAGGCGCAGTGAATGCGTTATCAGTTGGGGCTACCTGACCCGACTAATACTTGGTACTGTTAGTTGAAATACCAAGAAGCCCAAGACTCGAATGCTCATGTGGGACGGTGGTACTTAGTGGCCAAAATTAGGGCATCCTTTCCCTAAAGGTGACAGTGTAGGCAAGCACTAGATCCTCTACCCTTACCTTGGTGGATTTTCTCCGGCTGGCTGGGGGCGTCGCTAGCTCTTACGAGACGTTGTGCCAACACTCGCAAGATATATTCTCAAGGCCCAGTTACATTTGATTGTGTGAGGACAATTAGGTCTCTTAGGATTTGAGTATCATACGCAAACAAACAAAAACCATATTTTTTGATTGACTGATCACATGGGATTAATTTAAAGGCAAAATTCATTTTATTTTTGCTTTGTTTTATGTATGCGATCAAAATTTTTCTTTGATTATAATCTCTATCCTCTCAAATATTTCTAAAGCCAGACCTAGTCGACGCTACAATTGACCCAACAGGACCTCATCGATCTAGACGTCTTTTGGACCTCCCCCCATTACCAGGAGGGGTTCCAGGTATTTCTCCATTTAGGCGTCCAATACGGAACTTTGCCACCATTATTAGTTCATCCTTTATTGGGGCATCTTTAGTTGGGAACCCTTGTCGGTCTACCAACGCCGCACCGCACACCACTCCTCCCATAACCCCTAGTGGGCAGAGGAGTGCTACCCATTAGGGAAGCCAGTCAAATACACAACAGGGTATGTAGCAGATAAACCCTGTTCCTAACCAGAACATTGTGTTTTCACAAATCAAAATGCCTACAACCTCGCAGTCACCTTTTCTAGCTTCGTTGAATCTACCAGATTTAACCAAGTTGACGAACGACCCCATTTCACACAACCCCATATGGCCTCCCATGCCCACGAAGCTCCCTTCATACATTCCAAATTTCGAAGGAAAGCAAGTGAAAGACCCAAGAAATCATGTTATGACTTTCCACCTGTGGTGCTCATCAAACAACATCGTTGATGATACTATTCGACTAAGACTGTTTCAATGCACTCTAATGGGAGTAGCAACGAAATGGTATGTGGAGAAACCCTCTACTACACATGGAACCTTTAGCACCCTCGCCATTTCATTCCTGACCAATTTTTAGTTACCCATCCACCATGGTTCTGGAATGGAATTACTGACTCACTTTAGGCAAACCCCCACCATCCATATCTTGGACCATCTCCACGAATGGCGGCAACGTCGTAGTTTGTGTAAAGCTAAACTCGAAGATCGAGTATTGTTAGACCTGTTCCTGAAAACTCTCACTGCAGAGATTTTGAAGGATGTGGCGCAACAAAGGCCCATATCCAAAGAGGACGCCATCAGTAAGGCCCAACAGCTCGAGCTGATCTATACGCAGTCAGGGTATATTTATAATATCCTGCCAAATGCCTGCGCCTGCAAACTTACAAAGAATTAACAGGCACGTTGAACTCTGCATGTAGAAATTTGAATAATTGATATATTATTCACCGAGATTCTCCTGATCACACACTATTTTAGCTTCATGCATAATACAGAATCTCTTATACCATTGATCATCACATGCGGAAATAAAATCAATTGCATGCATACATTAAAACCACAAACAATCACACATATGAACACAGTATTTAATGGGAAATCTTAAAGCTAAAAACCCCAACTATATGTATATTATATGTCATGGAGATCATGTAACAATCATAGTACAAAAGCTCCTCACAAGCTCTCATGCACACCCTCAATTGCTACACACTATCAAGCTAGATCTAGCCAAAACACATGCTCCAATCTTTTTCCACTTGATAGCCAGCCTCTATTGTGTTATTAATGCTATGGGATGGCTTCATTAAATAGATAAACCACCTGGCTTGAACTACGCAATCCTCATGGGCTACTCTACCTATCTGTGTTGCAAATAGCAACAGTATAGTCACAACTGATAGTTAACCTGCTCTTTCACCTATCTCTACACTAGTCTCCACTGAAACTGTCCATGCACTGAAGTTAACTGATGTATTCTTTAGTTGATTAATGAGTTTATAATTAGTGAATTAATTAATAATTAATTCACACCACTCTCACTAATTGTATCAATTAGTTAAATTGGATACAAATAGCTCAACTATGTTTAGATTAGTTAAACTGAATACAACTCCACTAACTTCCTCAATCAACTCCACCAAACTCTGTCACATGAGTTCTAACTGAAGTATCCATGCAATAGCTCCACTTAACCCTCAGGAATAGCGTAATTCCTTCTGTCAGCTCCTGTGCCACATCTGTGCACTTAACTGAAATGCTCCAAGAGAATAAGATAATGTTTAGAGTCTAAATATTATTAAGAGCTAATGATATTCGAGATATCTATTTTTAGACTGGCAATCTAAAAATAGATTCCGCCCAATATGTCTAAAAATAGAAGTCCATCTATTTTTTCCGACTTGACCAACCATCCACAAATAGCATCCTGCAACTCATAGAACATGATCCATATGTCTAAAAATAGACATAGTCTAAAAATAGACTTTGCGCAAAAAATAGCTTGCGGGCCCACTTAGTGAAGGCGACTCCTTTCCACTAAGCTCATCATCTTGTTGCAATCTCAACACTATAAACAGTTTAATTGGGCCATTGACCCAAAGTTACCCAGGCAACAATGTTCAAAACCCCGGTTACACGTATGATTCTACCTAGAATGTACCACAACCCGGCTACCAAAGTCATCACATGCCTCCGCAAAATTTGACCTGTAGGTTGTTGTCGTATCACCATCAACATGGAGGACCCTATCCTTCGGCTTAGGCTACCCAGTATGCAGATATACATATTGATGTAAGAGATTCACCCCGATAGCTAGTTGTAAACCAGGGACCGCATTATGCTCAGTCCCCAGCACAATACCCACCTATGTAGAATAATGCACAGGTGAACTTTGTGCAGCCTTCCCAAAACCAATCACGCCAACCATATAACCAAGAGAACTACCCTCCTAACATGGTTAAAAAAAAAGGGGAAAAATAAGCTTAAATGAAATCCTAGACAGGGGGGCAACAACCAGCAACACCCTCCACGATCTCAAGATGGAGGTAACTCCAACCGAAATCAAAACTAGGATCCAAGAAATTCCCAACGAAAAAACAAAATTCCACCTCTTCGAACAGAACAAAAATCTACCTCTTCGAACAAACCACTCTTGTTCAATCTGTGGTGAGTACGGCCATTACACTCATCACTATCCCAACCTCCCTGAGTTCAAAAAGCTGCAGAGTAACCGTGAACAAGGGGGATCTTCCCAGCATATAGCGGTGATGCAGGAGCCCTTCCCCCATCAAGGGATAGTTAGCACTCAGCAACAAAATCCCGACGACTCCGAAACGAATAGCCACAAAATCTACATGACTGGCGAAGAAATGTTTTTTCAAACATGGAATCAAAATTATGATACCCCACCAGAAAGCAACATGTCAGGGGCTACTACCAATGTGCCAACAACACCTTTGACCATATAAAATATGCCTATTGAACCTTTGCCAAAGATGGCTAAGGGACCAACTAGGCAAGCATGAAACTATTCCAACGCAAGCCCACAACTCTAGCATCGTGGACGATCTAGCTCAATCTCCTGCTGCTATGTCAACTTTGGAAGTATTGGAGTCATGCCCAAAATAAGAGAAAGCCTTGCTTTCCGCATTAGGCGCTATCGACCCTGCTGATACATGCCTAATGGATTTTGATTTAGACAAAGCCACCACTAGGCCTCCTTCGATGGTTTCCTTTCACATACCAATATCGGTACAAAATATGACCATTCACCGATGTGTCATTGACGAGGGTGCATCCACGTGCATCATGTCAAAAACATATTGGCAGAAGTTAGGGTCTCCTGAACTAAAACCATTAGTCATCATGCCTAGAGCATACGATGGTCGCCCTTCAACCCCCGTCGGTCTCTACCAAAATGTCCTGGTCTTCTTAGCCGGAAAGACGGTCCTTATAGACATTGAAGTCTTGGACCCTCACTTGGACTATAATATACTTTTTGGTCGGAGTTATATGTACGCCATGTCAGCCATAGCCTCCTACGTCTTCCGCACTATGATGTTCCCCCATGAGGACCGCATCATTACTGTTGACCAATTGACACATAGCGAAAAATGACCCCTAAAAAACACCGATGTAATTCTACCCTATGTAGATACATCCACGGATATTCTTTCATGATACCAAGAAGTTAGCCCTAGCCAGTTCAAGCCATCTTCCATCCTAGGATCATTCCTAGGAGATCCCCCCATTATATATGAGTCATCACATGATGTCACAGGAGCTCCAGTGTGTATGATGTCCACATCGAGCACCAAATCTAGTTAGGACACGGACACAAGCATTAATGACACTGATTCCTCGGCCACAACAGCCTCTCTAGCCTACGCCGCTTCCCAAACCACTTTCCTCTACCCCCCAGCTGGTTTCGTATGCCAGCAATGTTTGGCAACAGTGGTGTTACCAAACATATCGTTTGCAATACCAGTTTGGTATCTCATTCCCCCTACCGGGACAGGAGCCACACACATCACTGCCACAGGGTTAAAGCCTCTCAGTCCCGAGGAGGCCTCACCTGTTCAGGAAACGATCAAAAACATCCCTGCAAAGGAAATTCCCATTTCAAAACCGATGATTACGGCTAAGAAAACCGAGAGAAGAGGAAATAAGCTAGAAACTCCCGCCACACAATGGGAATCACCAGTCTATGCCATATGCGACATAATAGGACACCCTACCCATATATGCCCAGAGTTGGATGAATTAAAACCGCTCATCGGCTCTGAGGTAGACATCGTGACACTGCATTCCCATAAAAAGGAACCTGCCACCAAAGGTAAAGGCAAAGAATTACGTACCAATCACGCATGCGCTATTTACAGAAATTATGGGCACTATACCCATCATTGCCCAGAGATCCCGCGATATAGGGACGCCTTGCACGTCATCGAGCGATCCTATCAAGAGGATCCCTCCACCCAGTCATCTGGAGATGAAACTTGTACCATCTTATACCTATAAGAGGAATGAAGGGCACCAAAAAGACTCCATGTCATGCCCCCTCCTTGCATCGAGAGTTATGTACTCTGCGATGAGCTTGATCATTTCATCATTGATTGCCCAGCTCTAGAAATTTTCCAGCGATGGTACCCCGTTCATATAGTATATCGCAACAACATGGACATCCAGTATTCATGTCAGATATGTGGTGACAACCACCCAATGTGTTGTTGTCACTACATACCTAGATTTTGCGCAAAACTAGCTTGTATGCGGCCAGCTATAGTCCGCATCTCCTAAGAATATGGCACAGACTCGGAATCCATGAACATCTAAACAACCCAAAAATATGTGACGAGAAGATCCATCCTATTCTTGTCAGCTGAAAAGCGACCAATCAGGGAACCCCTAGTTACCCCCAACCGCTCTCTGTAGAGAAGACCAACATGTATGTTATGTAAAATGCCCAATCACGTGGTCGCCATTTTCCCTAATTTAGCAGTGTTATGAAGTTGGTACCCTGCCAGACCACAAACTGAGCATGACAGGACCCCCATATCTAGGCTTTTTTCCCAATATGTCAGGGAAATCACTGTGGATAGTATTGTACCTATATCCCGTGAGTTCATCCCCTCATTGATATGATTCATACAATAGAGAAGAAACGGGACGATGACCTCAAATGATATAGAAAGTACATCACCCCCAGGCCAGTAACCCCGTGACCCACACGGGCCTGATGGGAAAACTGGGACGATGCACCAACCAAGCATGACCCAGGCCAAACCTAGGATAACAAGTGGATTGTGCAACTGGATTGACCACCGGGTCAATCAGTGCAAAGAACTGAAGCCCCTCGCAAACAGTATTCACACAGTCTCTTCCCTGCCACAGAGATTTCTCTCTAACCAAGAGAATATCACGCGTACTTATTTCTAGATTTGCACACAATTTCATCATGCAATTAAATGTGAGCATCTCCCCAAGCTAAGAGTGGCAAGAGCAGCGTTAAGTCTACACTCCCCCAAAGAGTTAGACACACCCAAGCCAACAACACGAAAATGGAAGCAGAAGACCCCCTCTTCTACAACAGATCCTTTCCAAGTGTCCACATCTGGGAAAACGAGTAGATTTGATTCCCATACAATCTACTCAGTTGGCACAATGGTACCATGAACCATTTGCACTGGCCAAAACCACGAACCAAAGGTATGCCTGCTAATGGAAACATTCAGGCACCTCTGCACCTGACACAATTTCCACCCACAGGAAATTGACCATCCTAGCGGGGAACCCAACCTTGCCCTTATGCAAACTCCCATCACGGAGATTCTTCCCCCACCAAACGCTGATGACACGATACACCATATACAATTCATATCATCATGTATCAGAACTATGACTCAAACTGTCTGCTCATCTGCCATAGGTGTCAAGTTAGCTGCAGCTATGAGAGTAGTTGTTCCTACGACAATGCAGACCTAATCTGTCTACACTCTGTCGACTACGTCTGGTTCCACGACATAGACTATGGAATCCTTCTCCTGTCTTTCAACTAGCTCTGTGCAGATTGAACCTATTCAGCATAACTTTGCGCATGATCAATCCCCCTTAGGGTCCCTATTTCATTCAAATGAGGACATCCTAGAGGTAATGACGGAGCCAGATTATTAATGGGATGCAATGCATCACCATTCGCTTTTTCTCCCCAAGCATATGTTTATCCCTGACAAGACAAAAGAACAAGAGATATGTGCAATCGAATCAAAATATTTCCTCTCATCAAGAAAAGTCGATTGGTTCAAAAATCCCATCCCAACACCTGATGCGTTTGAGGAAGGAAATATGTCAAACATCTCACCTACTGTCAAGGTGAACATATCCCAAAATCCTGCAAAGGTCGAAGAAATCTCACTGGGGGTAGCATGCTCTCCAGAAGAAATAACCTCTTATACCCAATTGCTACAACAATATCGAGATATCTTCGCGTGGGACTACTCATAAATGCCTGGACTTAGTCCCACCATCATAAAGCACCATATTGACACTTGGCCTGACATACCTCCAATATGCCAGAAATAGCGTCAACTACACCCATCAAAGGCAGAAGAAATAAAACGATAAATCGATAAGCTTCACAAAGGTGGGTTTATCAACCCCATCACTTACACATCTTGGGTTTCTAATCCTATTCCTGTTATGAAAAAATAGGGCACCATACACGTTCATACCGATTTTCGGGATTTGAACAAAGATTTCCCTAAATATAATTATCCCACTCCATTCATCGACTTGGTCGTTGATGCTTGTGCAGGACACGAGGCTCTATCCTTCATGGATGGATTCTCTGGGTACAACTGAATTCAAATCCGCCACACAGACCAGTAAAAAACAGTGTTCACCACCCCCTCGGGCACATTCACATACAAGGTAATTCGATTTGGCCTAAAAAATGCTGGAGCCACCTTCCAAAGGCCCATGCACTATATATTTCATGACTTGGCACACCTTATCCTTGCCTACTTGGACGACTTGACCATCCGATCCAAGAAGCGCTTAGACCATCTTGAGGATCTGCGATTGGTATTCCAACGATGCCGTTAATATAACCTATGCTTGATCCCCCTCAAGTGTGTCTTATGTGTCAGCGTAGGAAGACTCTTAGGTTTTATCATGTCCTAGTAAGGGATTTGTGTGGACCCCCTCAAGGTCTAAGCCATCAAAGAGGTACCTCCACCTCGAACCCTCAGGCAACTGCAAAGCCTACAAGGGAAGGCCAATTTTCTGAGACACTTCGTCCTATATTATGCCACTTGCACTCAAGGGTTCCTGTGCCTCCTTCACCAAGACATCCCATTCAAATGGGATGATCATGCCCAACAAGAGTTTGATGCGCTGAAAGAAAATTTATCTTCAGCACCACTCATCAGTCCCCCAGACTATGACAAAGATTATATCTTGTATCTATCATCTTCCAAGTCCACATTAGCTAGATTTTTTATCCAGGAAGGCCCAGATGGGAAGGAGCACATAATCTATTACGTTAGCAAAAACTTATCGGGCCCAACATTAAGATATGAGCATGAAGAAAATACTGCCCTAGCATTAATACATGCAGTCCAGTAGCTTCACCACTACATAATCTTAAAAACCACTACGGTCATCATATATATTAATCCCATCAAATACCTGCTCACACATCGCCTAATGAACCATAAGTATGCATGCTGGATAGTCATTCTCCAAGAATACGACTTGCAGCTTTGCTCCCCTAAAAGAAAAAAGGCGCTTACCTTAGCAGAGTTTATTATGAACCTCCCAAGAGATACCAAGGGATCACCAGTGAATGATTCGCTACCAGATGAGCATCTCTTCTTCGTAGCAACCGAAGACCCTTGGTATGAAGACATTCTCTTCCTCCTACGAACTCAAAAGTCAGACCTCATCTCACTCGAGATGACCATTGGCGCATACACCAACAGGCCCCCTGATATCTCCTCGTGGGATATGTCTTGTACCCACGAGGCATCGACGCCATTTTACGTCGATGCCTCACTCACGACTAAGTGAAACAAGCCCTTAATGACTACCATGGAGGTGCTTGCGGCGGCCACCTATCTGGAATGGCCACTACCCAAAAATTCCTACAAGCAGGATATTTTTGGCCCTCCCTGTTTCGCGATTGCATTACAGTATTCAAGATATGCGAGCGATGCCAACGCTTCGCCCATAAAGCAAGAGCCCCCCCCCCCCCGCTCCTCTGCACCCTGTCATCATCGCCAACCACTTTTTTAAATGGGGAATTGACTTCATGACTTGCAACCCCGCATCATTGAGCAACCATAAATATATCATAGTGGCTGTCAATTATTTCGCCAAGTGCGCAGAGCCCATGCCCACATACGACAACACCGCATAAACCGCCACTCAATTTCTGTTTAACCACGTGATCGCCCGGTTCGGCGTTCCCAAAGATTTAGTCTCTGACCATGGGAAACACTTTGAGAATGAATTTTTCAAGTATTTATCTCACAACCTCAGATTCACCCACAAATTCGCTTCACCATACTACCCCCAATCCAATGGACAAGTAGAAGTTGTAAACAAAGTACTCAAACCTATGTTACAACGCATGGTGAATAACCATAAAACCAACTGGCACCATATGCTCTTTTCTGCCCTGTGGGCATACCGCACTGCTGTGAAGACATCTGTTGGTTTCACTCCCTTCCACTTGGTATACGGGGTCAAAGCCATGATTCCCATAGAACGCGAGATCCTAAATTTGTGTTCGCCATCGAACTCCTCGATGATACCCAACCTCTAGAACAATGCCTAGTGCAACTAGAGCTTGTCGACAAACGCTGACGATAGTCACTAGAACACAACGAGGCCCATAAGAAAAGGTTAAAAGCATCATTCAACCACCACATTGACCCTCTCTCATTCACCGAGGGAGAACTAGTCCACCACTATGATGTCACAAAAGAATCCCTAGGGCCAGGAAAGTTTGAAACCTTGTGGAAAGGACCCTACATCATAAATCATTGCCTCTACTAGGGGGCATACATCTTGACGGAACCATATGGGACATGCCTCAGTAACCCCGTCAACGACCTTTACCTCAAGAATTTCTACCCATAAGGGCCAAATAGGCCCTACCCTAGAGTTAACGTACACAAACCCAACCACTTTAAATTTTTGACAAAAAGACTTATTACCAAACGCACTTGAGTGCCGCAATGGATTACCAACCTGAACCTTATTTTGCATTTGCTGATGGAGCAACAAGATGCTCTCAAATTTTAGCAGCAGCCGCCTGGGTCATCTATCACCCTGACTAATCACCAATCTGCATCAACGGTGTGTGTATCGGTTCAGCCATAAACAATCAGGCAGAATATGACGTCGTCATCGAACTTATGTGCGACGCCCTCCATCAAGGTATATTTCATATGCATATCTACCTTAATTCATAGTTAGCAGTGTCATAATTAAACCAAACATTTGAGATAAGAGATTCGCATCTATTTAGAAAATATTTGCGTGCAAAAAGATTAAGCAGACAATTTAACTACATTACATTTACACATGTACCAAGGAGTCAAAACCAAACAGCTGATCGCATAGCCAAAAATATTCTAAACTGGAATGCATCTCGAATAAACCATCATATATCAAAAATAAAAAACGTAGACACCCATCAGGATAACATCATCCATAAGCAGAAATAGGGGGCACAACTTGTAGAGCCACAAAAAATATCTCTCATATATATATATATCATAGTGTATGTGTCTGAGTACAAAAAATAGTATCTCTGACCCATTAGTCAGCCCAAAGGTACATAAAAAGTCATCAAAAATAGGGGAAACATCCTCATAATGGGTGCTTTCCCCATGTACAAATAAACTCTAGGGCGATGCTCCCCCAGGTGGGGCAGCTAGACCCACAGCCACTCCCGGTACCACTACTGGAGCCGTCGTCAAAACTAAGACTAGCACCCAACGTAAAACAGACCAATAGTCCCTTTCCTGGGCCATTAGCGTCTCCAGCTAGACCTCCTCGAGGTCATCCAGAAAGCCTCGAGAAGGCATCCCCTGGGTCAAGTGATCAACTCGATTCCAGGCATCCTCCAGAATTGACACCTGAGTAGTCAGCTCAGCAATGTGAGCCTCCACCACATCAGCACGCGCTGCTTCTACATCGGCACGAGCCCGCTCGACCACAGCCTCGAAATCAACCGAGCTGTTTCCCTCCCCCGAAGGGCCATCTCCACCACCAGGTCCACCACCCTGAGGCTATAAAGGATCTCCTCTGAGCCCCCCACGACTGCTCCGAGGTCTCCGAAGAGGACCGTGGCCAACCAATCGAGCCACAGCGCGACCTACCTCACCAACATCTACAAGAGTAACCAAAAATATGTCAGTGTCACCATAAAAACATATATACTCAAATAAATGCAGAAAACATAAGAACATACTTGCTAGCCCCCAAGCATAGCCAAGAGGGAGACCCATCTCTGGATCCCCCCGAAAGTCCATCCCTGCATATGGGAATGGCAGGAACATCTGGTGGTTGGCCTCAAACCAGGCCTCTATCGTGGCATTCCGGTAACATCCCACCATACCCCCACCTCCTTGCGGCATCACAAGATCCCACCTCCTCATGCGAGGCTCCCGTGGCCCCCCGGGAGGCACCACCACCACCGGTCTCAACAGCACCACCCTCTTGTACATGATGCTGCATAAAATATTGGCATACGCAAACAGCTTTGATCCATCCTGGACCTTGTAAAGTCGTGCCACGATCTTGTCATAGCAGAAGCGGGAAAAATCGAAAAAGTGCCCGGCCCTCAGCCGACACAAGACTCCAACCCGCGGGCCCGATGCCCAATGTGGAGCCAATGACCTTGCAAGTCGCACAATAGCTGCCAGAGCACATTGCTTGGCCAAGTCTTTCACCGAGGTAATGGTTATGCATCCCTCCGTAAGGGGTGCCCTGCCAAAATGACGCACCCGGAAACTCTCAAAATCCACCCTCCCAAAAGGGAGTGGATACCGCAATGCCTCACCCTGAGGCAGTAGCCCGGTCATAAAATATATATCCATCTCAGGACAGATAGCAAGGTCAGTCCCACACAGCACAAACACATTGCGCCGCATATTCCAATACTAGATCAAGTAACACAGCAGTCAGTCATGTGACTGAAGAAGCTCATTCTCCACAAACTTCAGGAGACCCCATTGTGTCAGATGTCAGTGCACATGACCTTCGACGACTAATGCAGTACGGAGCTCGAGCCAATCCCACTCTCTCCACAACATCCTGTCATCCAAACAGGAACCCATCAACAATAGAAAAAACATCAAAAAATAGGAAAAAAAATCCAAAAATTTGCCTCGACCTTTTGCGTGTCTATCCCTCAGACATGCGCGCTGAAGGCATGCCTATATTTCTCAGAGGCACACATAAGGCACACCAAAACAGGAGAAAAGTGTGCCTAAAGCGCGTAAAACCGTAAAAATTTCGCACAAAATGTGCACTCTTACCCTAATCACCTGCGCAATCTAGGGTAAAAATGGCTCAGAATCCGTACAAACCAGTTTTGTATGGACCCTGACACCCTCAAACTAAAAATATTAAAGTGCAAGACGTCATGGAGGTTACCTGGGCATGATATCACTAATCCCTGGTGCTCAGGCTAACCGCAATGGCAAGAACTACTCCACAGAACCCTGTGACCTCTAAAAAAACTCAACAAGTACAAATGAATTGAATTAGGGCCATATTCACCTATATATCACCATTTTCAAAAACCTTGGAGGACCATAACGAGAGCTCAGAAGTTCTGTTCTCTGAACTGAAAGCAACACTGTGATCAACACTCCATAACGAAAAGAGGCGATGCCACACATTCGCACTCCCAAAAAAATAATTTTTCAGTGCCGGCAGGTATGTGTTATGCAGATTAATCCCTATTGCGAACAAGAGCGATCTCCCTAGTATTCTACGAATAGCTAGAAACAAACATCCATTTGTAAATCGTTTTCTCTAGATTATTTGCAATTCAAAATTATTATAAACAAAGAAAGAGGACATTCCCTACCTTGAAATCCAACGTTCGATGCAGTATTTTATCCAGTTGCTCCAAAGAGGCTTCTTCAGTAAGTAGAACCTGCAATCAATGACAAATAAAAGAATCAAAGCACTTGCAACATATAATAATTAAAAAGAGATAAACCAACTTAGTGATCAAGGATTCTAAGTATTGGTGTTATTCAACAAGCACAAGAACAACTCAATGAGAAAAAGAGATCCATATGTATTATCTTGAATGAAAATAGTAACTTTACAACCTGATGCCTTGATGTTGTACAAGTTTCTCCCGAGGTTCTGAACAATCGTTCCTCCTTCAGTTTGACAGGCCTTCCTCTTTGAATACTAGCATGGAGTTATGAACATAAGGGTGTGATCATTCTCATGCCAACAACAACTAGTGTAGAGAGTATGCACTCTTGGGAATTTCTTCAGTAATTACCATATGCAAGCTACCCACAATCTACCCTTGAGACTGAAACATGAGCTCAATTTATATGGAAATGGAGGTAGTTTCAGTTCGATGAAGAGGGGAATGGATTCCTCTCATGAAGGGATTTGAGCTCCATGGACCAAGGGATAAGCTCCATGAGTGGTGGGATAAAGCTGCATGAGTGGAGGGATAAAGGTCCAACTGATCGTGCCTCTAGAAGCTTCCAGTTGGGAGAATATTCAACTAGTTGGACTTCTAGAGCTTACTTTTTCCTTTATTTGAATTTTTACAGAGGTCTACAAGTTTTAGTAGCAGAACGTGCGGGAGCTACCGCAGGCTATAGAACAAATATCCTCGAACCCGTAGGAAAAGGCTAGAAAAAGTGTGAAGGTATACTTTTAAGAGTTTTAATGAGATTTTCTCCAATTCCAAGACTTGTTTTAGGAACATTATGGTTTTTTAATTCTAAGGGAGCACGATATAGGTATTGATAGACCTATATGGACAATAAAATTTCATGGTGACAAAATAATGTGTAACAGATTGCCCCCTAAAGTGCGAATTCTAAGGTTGTTCTGAAGAGTGAAGTGCTTTATCATTCTGAGGATTGGATTGCGGACACATCGGTCGAAAACCTGTAAAAACATTCAATGAAAGCATATATATATATATCATCGTTGAGGTAGGCATTCCCATACTCAGATCAAAACTAACTAAATGTTCTGGTACAGATATGATTTTAATATTACATCAAAAGTAGACACAGTATGGGCGCAGCCATCTATCATAAGTAGTATACTGCATCATGAATAATAAAACTCCTCGTATCCTGGATGGTGGAAACTAGATCCACAGTCTTGATTTCCACTTCCCGAACTAGTATGATTCTATCCATGCGATTGATTGTGTCAAAGTCGAAAATGGTAGAAACCACTTGATTACCAGTCAATGATGTGAACTATTAAAAAGTTTGAGAGAAACCACCAATAATGATAATGGCTCTCAAAGTACTTAGTACAATCCATGAAGTGTGAATGAATGATTTGCAGTCGAATACTTCACGGAATCATTCGATCAAAGGTCAATGATGTAACCTGTCGTCAAAGGTGACAAACCTGCCATTAGGGCATGCAAATCCCAAGGTACTGATAGGATTCTAGATCAAATTTCTAGATGATGAGTTTTCGTCGATAGAAAGTGACATGTCATAGGAAAGCCCATGACACAAAACCATTAGATCAATTTTTGAAGAAATATTGCAAGGATTTACTCAGGGATGGTCAACGTGAATGCAGACAAATGTTTGCAATGAATGGTTTATTTGCACCATCTCTTGAACACATAATGACACTATAGATGGTTTGGTAACAATTGAACTAAAGCTAATACCCAGAAACCAGCTAAAGACTTTCAATGTGGTTTGATTAACTGTTAGACAAAGGACTTCCCAACCTAGGTACAAGTGTGATAAAGTGTCGTGTTGAAGAGTGACATACTGCTTTTTAAACAAGGGTAATAATTGGATTATTTTTCTCTCTTTTTCCCCCACCATTACTGGCAAGTACCTCTTTATTTTTTACAAGCTTGAGGAGGATCAAATTTGATTGTTTGTGTAAGATCATCCTTTGGATGATTCCATCTTGGTATTAAAATCAGACCCTAAGAAGGTGTGGTTTTGTCTTGTTTGTAATCGACAGGTCCTTTACTATTAAGTTTTAACAAGTCCAGTATAGGAGAAAAATGACATTTTTCAGTTTTAGGGAGTCAGAAGAAAAACATAAGTAAACTCCGTGGTTGTATTTTTTCGTAGATTTAGTCTCTTAAACTCTAAAAAAGGATAAAATAATACAGGATAGAACCCTATTGACCATGATTATTCAACGTATACCTTTTTTTCATAAATATTCCATTTCAGTCCGAAAAAGGGGTAAACTTATACTAAAGGGACGCTGTTCATTTCCTTTAACGAGTTCGAATAGTCAAGTACTCGGCAATATTTTCATATTTAGAGAGTGAAAAGGGCTTAAAAGATAACTCCAGGGTTTCACTTTTTTGTAATTTTCAAGATTCTTAAAAAGTGATAAAAGTATACTCGACGTCAAAATAATTATTTTCACCGAAAAATCCTGTATCTTGCACAAAAACTCAAAAGATTACACATACCTGTTTTGAAGAAGTGAAAATATTGAAAAATAGTCTTTTAAAGTAAAAAATAAATATAATATAATACATTATTCATTCAAAAACTATAAAAAGGAGTTAAATAAAATCATTTTCACCTTTTGTCTTCAGAGCAGTTAATTGAGAGTTTTTGGAAAAAAAGTTTCGGAGCTAATATCGGATGAACCGACTGTCCATTTCATGAATCGTCAGGACCAGGTAATCCACATCATCTTACTCTTCATTTCTATCCATTTCAATTCCCTTTTTTAGCTTTAATCTCATTTTTTGGGAGGAATTTATGTTCAAAAATGCACTCTCAAGGGTCCAAAGGTCATGTGCGTGCTACCTGCGGACCTCGATAATTTTCTAAAAAGAAAACTATCGGGCTACCACGGTTTTTGTGTAGAGCCCTTGCATACATCCGCGTTATCTCCTCACAAAAACTGCGGAGGCGCCGTGACCGTTTCAAAATTCACAAATTCTCTTAAAAATGATTCAAGTTTTACACTCCAATGGTTTCTAACTTTCCAATGTGTTTATTTGTAGGTTATTCCACCATGTTAGAGTGGAGAGAACGTGAGCATGTGGCTATATACAATGAAGCCATGGAAGATGCTACCACAATACGTGCATTGAAAACTTGTGGTTTATATAATTTCTAGGCGATCCATGGTATGAAAGCACAAGTAGAGTTGATGACATGGCTAGTAAATGCATGGGAAATTGGTGACCATTGGCTCGAAATTGAGATCGAGGATATCTATTTCCTCACTGGATTGTCCTAGAGAGGAGAAAACATATCCTTGTTTGGGGCTAGACAGGGTGGCCTACCCGTTGCTAGCTACAAACAACAGTTTTGCAGTGATGAGGCAGATCCAAAGGATAATCGCATAGACATTAAAACTATCTTGTGATTAGATCTCAAAGTGATTGCATTTATGGTAACCAAATTGTGTGGGAGTGCAGCTCCACATGTAGCCACTAAATCTCAAACGTAGACCACAGTAGAGTGTTTTAGAGGCATCATATTCAACTGGTGCGAAGGGGTATTAGCCAACATGAAAGGCCAATTAACCAGAGAAAAGAATGCAAAGTTGAAAAAATTTGGTTATGGCACCATTTTGATTTCTTTTTCTTTATAGAGAATCCTTATTCTTGGCCCTCAACTTATTCCAATAGATCATGGGGAACCTCGGGAACCTCAGATGGTACATTGGGTTGCATTAATGGCCCGCCATGGTGGCGATGGCAGTTCAGTGGTTCAGTTCACTCTGACATATTTTATGTGGCTAAGGAACCAAGTCTTCACAATTGAAGAATTCCCCTATGCAGGTATAGATTTCAAAGGTGATCCTGAGATTTCTTTGCCTCCAGGGGCATAGAGGGACGAATCAGGTAAGAGAACTATTTTAATGTTTTTAATATAATTTTTATTTTATTTTTATTGTCCAATACTGATAACAATAATTAATTGCAGATGTTGGTCCACGATGACTAGCTACACTCTGCCGCTTTGATAGGCGGTAGAGATCTTAACTGATATGGAACAAAACCTCAAGAGGTTAACCATAGATGTTCCCGAGACAGGGACAGATGACATTCCTCTCCAGCTTCAGAGACATGTTACAGGTGTTCCAGGACAGTTTAGGAGATTCCTGCGCAAGGTGGCACTTGCCATTTTCTATTACCATGATCATCATCACGGATAGTGGATGATCATTGTGGATTTACATGTTTTGTTTTTTTTGTATTAGTATCTATTATATCATAAGGTGTTTGAACCTATGATCAAAGACGATGTAATATTTTGAAAAAAAACCTATCTATGATATTACTACTTTCTCTGAGTATCTTGTTCAACATGTATCTAATGTTGTTATGGTTTACTATTTTAATGTTGCAAATGTCTATTTAGAACACAATTAGCTAATGCATCGGCCAATGTGTTTAAATTTCTTGAAATATGTTGATATTCGATATAATCAAACTGCCATTCCAAGAGACGAACCTTCAAAAATAATCTCAATAACACTGGATTTTTAATTGCATATACCCTGTTTAAATGTGATACAATGAATTTTGAATCCAACCTAATGATCAAACGTCGAATACCAAATGAAATGGCATCAGATAATAATTCAATGACTGTGCTATATTCTGCAATATCGTTCGTTGTTTGACGAAGGCTTACCCCATGCATAGAAACTAACTCATCAATGGGTGAATAGATAACCCAGGCCACGGAATAAATATTCTGTGTACTACGACAGGCACCATCAGTAAAACCAATGTACGTTTGATGGGATGTCGACATATGAAATATTAAGAGTGATCAAGATAAGCAGTGATAGTAGTAACAACAAACTTAATCTAGCCACACTTATCTAATCTAGGGTACACTATCTAAAAAGTAACTAATGTACAAGTGAGATATTCACAAGAAAGTCAAGCATAATATCTCTTAAGATAAAGACCATTTCTGGGCTTATCTAAAGAGACCCCGTCATAATCAGTCAAGTCATAGGCCCCTTTTCCAAGCACATAACTTGACAATGTAAGGACCATGCCACATCGGTTCGAATTTCCCAGCACCTAGCTTATCGTTAGCTTGATCGTATAATAAGACTAGGTCACATTCTGAAAAAACACGAGTAACACTACGATCATATCTGAATTCCTTCTTTTCTGTTACCTTTCTTATGTTTTATGAGCTTCTGTAGCTAATGCAATGGTGCTGCCGCAGTCTCATTCCAAAATTTCTCTCTTCGTAGGTGTAGTCAGTAAGTAACTCTATGGCTAATTGGAGTGACGCTATTTCACATTCAATGGGTAACACATCGTCTAAACCGTAGACCAGTTGAAAAGGAGTGAACCCTGTAGCAGTTTTTGTTGAGGTTCAGTATGCCCATAGTGCCAAAAAAAGCATGGTATGCCAATTCGATTTGTGAGTTCCGATAATCCCTTTAATCATGGTGGTTAAAACCTTGTTGACGGCTTAACCTTGACCATTAGCTTGCAGGTAATATGGAGTAGAGTTATCATGGCGCAGACCAAGTTGATCGAAAAGTACGATCATCATTATATTTCGAAAATGACTGCCATAGTCTATGATAATAGCCTGAGGCACACCGAAATGAGCAATTACATGATTGAATACGAACGTAGCTGCAATTTTTCCATCTACCGCAAATGTAGGCATCACCTTGGCCCATTTGGTAAAGTAATCTACAACAAGAATAATATACCCATGCCTCCCGGTGGAGTGAGGGTTACATGTAATGAAATCAATGGCCCATTTCGCAAAAGGACCGACATCAATGATTGGGTGAAGAGGAGCTGGAGGTGCACGCATATTTCGATCAAAAATTTATCAGTTGTGGCATTTTCGGACCGCAATAATACAATATTTGAACAATGACGGCCAAAAATAACCAGTGCGCTATATATTTTGGGTTGTGGAAAATCCAGACATATGACCACCACAAAGTCCAAAGTGGCAGTCATTCAAAACCATTTCAGCCTCTTCGTGACTTATACAACATCAAAAAATAGAATCCGCACCATGACGATAAAGAGTGTCTTCAACAATATTGTATTGATGGGATTGATACTAGATTCTCCGTCGATTTGAACATGAAATATTTGGGCAAAAGGTTTGGGTTTGAAGATATATGATGATATCTTCATACCATGGATCTAACGTACTGATAAAAAACAGATATTCATCTGCGATGGGATTCTCTACCACAGTTTTTGTCTCAGTATTGGGAAAGTCACACATGAGTTCTGCAAACACCAGTGATTTATTTGATTTATATTTCTCGAATTCCAAGTCAAACTCTTGTAGGATGACAACCCATTTAGAGTATTTTCCCCTGAGTAATTGTTTTGTCAAAATATACATCATTGGGTTTCAATTAGATATCACAGTTGTTTTACGTAACAGTATGTAGTGACAGAATCATTGGACAACTTGAACTATTGCCAAGGCTAATTTCTCCACATGCAAATATTTAATTTTCATTGGGTTTAGATTCCGACTTAGATAATAGATTACATTTTCATTGTGAGTTTCATCCTCTTGAACTAGAACCATTCCAATGGTGGAATCATAGGTTGCTAATTATAAAAAGTATTCATGGTTATAATTGGGTGGATGCAATAACCGGGTTCATGGGTCAATGCGTGTTTTAGAGCATCAAAAGATCGATAAAAAATCTCATCCCAAATAAAAGGAACACTTTGTTCCAACAACTGGGTAAAACCTTTTGTTAACTCAGCATAGTTCTGGATAAACCTACGTAGAAAGTTTTCTTTCCCATACAAACTTTGGAGTTGGCGCAATGTGGAAGGAGGAGGTAAATTGATGATGGCCTCAACCTTCGAGGGGTCGACATGAATTCTGACTTTCGAAATGATGAATCCCAGTCATCGTCCTGATTGCACACAAAAAGCACATTTGTGCGGGTTCATACGAATCTTGTAATACCTACATCTCATTAAAATGGCTCGTGAGTAGGATGATCTTCCCTACATAATGAGTGAGCAGGTAAGTCATCCAGATAAGGTTGTACAATACGTTTGATATCATGAAAATCATAAGGCATTGACCTCTGAAAAGTTACACCAGCATTCTTTAATCCGAAAGGTAATTTGCAATAAGAAAATTTCCCCCAAGGACATATAAATGTTGTTTTCGGTTGAGCAGTAGGGAGTATGTTTATTTGATTATATCCAAAAAATCCACCGTCAATGAGAAAATTTAATTTCTGGCACAATCATCGATAATTTGGTCGATATAGGGCGTAGGATAATTGTCTTTTGGACATGCTTTATTAGTATACCTATAATTGATGCATACTCGTATAGCCCCTTTTTTCTTGGTAACAGGAACTATATTATTTACCCAATCTGTCAATGATATTGGATAAATAAATCCCGCTCGCAATAGATTTTCAACTTCAGCTTTAATAGCAGCAGCTTTTCGCCGATATATTGGACATAATATTTGTCTAATCGGCTTGGAATCTAGATATGTCTTAATTACATGAATGACAATATTTGGATCAATTCTTAGCTTCTCTTCATAAGACCAGGAAAATATGTCTTAGAATTCTTGAAATAGGGCTTTGTATGTATTAATCTCTTCAATCGTACAAGAAGCACCTATATGAATGTTTTAAATCATTCTAGGTTTAACTGATATGTCGATAGGAATAGTTGTAGAAATGTTTCCCAAATTAATCTCAGAATCCGAATTTATTATCAATATGGGATTTTGTGGTTCTTCGACATTATAAATCATAAAAATAGACGAAAAATCATTTTCAAACCTATCAAGTTCAGATAAAAATGAAGATCTATGATGTAGATCATCCCAGGGTAATTCATCCAAAGACCAAAATTCTCGAATACTTTCATTAGTGTGAAATACTTGTTGAAAAGGATCGGAAAGTGATGTCAAGGCTGAGCTTGATTGTGAAGAAGATCCCTTGGTGACCACATTCATTTGATCAGGAGTAGTTGAAAGTGTGTCAGAAAACGACTGTACTGCCAAATATGCCATTTCAAAAGGACTCAAAGGCATCTCTCCATTGAAAGAATCCAATTCTGACTATGAAGGCACTACCCAAGTGTCATCGAATGGTATAGTGCTTGATGAAATCATATTGATGTTGGAAATGGTACGCGGTACATTGGGTGGAGGCATAGAGAAAGTTCTTTTCATAGCAGAGTCCATTACTAAACCTACACCAACATCTTCATATGGGATAGTCTATTTTCCAACATGTTGGATACTATCTGTAGAAGTAGGTTCGGACGAATAATATGACAACTGATCTATTTTCACAATATTTCCTTTATGAGGAAACATGATTAACTGAAAGACGGATGAAAACACAAAAGTCATGGAATAAGACCAACTACGACCCAAAAGAAGGTTGTAATCCAGAGGGGCATCAACAACTTCCACATCTAGATTAATAGTTTTTCCTTCTACTTCTATAGGTAGATCCAGGATTATTCCATACGGATGAAATCCTCTTCCATCAAAGGCTTTAAGGATTTTCGATGATTGGTTGAGTGTTGGAGAACCAAGATCTTTCCAATAGTTTAATGACATTATGCATGTGGATGCTCCCTCATCAATTACAGTACGAAAAACTCATCTATTTTTTACTAATACTGGAATCTGAAAATCCATATGATGAGGGAGTCTCAGTGTAAATTTTTCTAGATCAAAGACCATGAGGTTAGAATCCTGAGGATCTATAGCTCCAATAGCTAATAAGAGTAATTTTATTTGTGCTGCACATGTTTGTAGCACTTCTAAGGCTGACATTGTTGAAGGGGATATCGCCAAGTCTTCAACAATGTTGTAATTCTTAACAGCTCTCGCATGTGGATTGAAAGTTGATTTTCAAAGTACACCTTTAGCAGACAGTTTAATCACTAGATGAAGATTAGGTTTCTCAATATGAAGCAGATCGAAAACCGAAGGAGATACAACTGGGTTTGACTATAATTTTCTGTCTCTTTACCAATTACAGGATTTTTACTTCCATAGTCTTGCGATCACATCACAAACATAACCTTAGACATCATTAAAATATCTACTGATGAATTTGAAGAAGATCCTATCATTTTGCTATCTTGAGCAGGAAAAGGATCCTTCAAGACAACAGGTGTGGGTGAACCCTTGACAAATTTAGAGACCTTGGACCAATGTGGGCACTCTTTTTTAAAGTGATCCTCGTCACAGATAAGACAAGGATAACAAGGTTTCCGCTTATTGTCAGCTGGTTCATTCTTTTGGGTTTTCTCTTTGGGAGATGAATTTTGTTTGTTTTTATTATTTCCTTTCTTCTTATTACTAGTTTTAGATTTAGTTGTAGATGAATCTAAAACATGAATGTCGGTAGAAGTTTCAAGGGAAGAATCTCCTTTCGGTGAATCTAATAAATTTATGATAGGAGAAGTAGTTATTGAGGACTTCTTCTTACTCTTATTAGCACTAACTAAACCAATTACACCGTCTGCAGCATGAGAACCGGAAGGAGTTGCAATTATTTGACCAGGACGTGGTAAGTCAGGAATTTTTTCGTATAAAGTACCAGATTGTGTATATACAAGGTGTAAGTATTGTGCTTGAGAAATGACCTGTTCTTCCGTAACAACCCCTCCCTTAGCCACATTTTCAGTGATCTTTGGAAGCAATTATTTTAAAAACTATTATGCTAAAATATGATCCAGAATAAAAACTTTCACTAAACGTCTTCTGTGTCTCCATTCATGTATGTGATCTGATATGTACGTAGACATAGATTGTTTTAATGAAGTTAAGAGTTATGTTCCATTGTTGTATCAGACTGGCAACTGAAATTGTGTTAAGAAAGTTGTTGCTAACAGATTGAAATTATTGAATGAGCCACGTGGTAATTCAATATATCATTTTGTAGCTAAGCCTATCAGTGTTCTCTGAAACAGTGTTAATCGAATGGAATCATCGATTAAAGAGTTGGATGCGCACCAGAGGTGGTAAGTCATGACATGGTTTGAGGGGTATTATCCTGATTTACCTTCGAACTTAATAATAACATTGGGAAACTTATTCGGCATTGGCAGATAATACGGAAGATCATAAATCGGATCGTTCATTAGACGTGACAAATCAGGTAAAACCGAAGTTTCTATGAATGGTAACCAATGGTTAGGGTCCTACTGAGAAAATTGATAACCTTGTGGAACTATACCAGTACCAGGAGGAGGATATCTAGGATAACCTAGAATAGCTTGTGCATTTGGGATTGGAATGCCTCCCGGATAACTAGGGCTAGTTGGACCATACTGAGGTTGAGCTAGTATCTGATACGTGTAACGAGGGTATGGTTGATGTTGTAATACTAGATTCTGTGCTACAGGTCCATATTGATACTGCCCTTGATATGGTTGATAAACAAATTGAGATTGTCTTGTTACGATTATACTCATACTAGGTTGTCCCGTGGGCATCTAAACAGTAGTTTGAATTGATGGTCCAGATTGAGGAGTAGTGACTTGAGGGATTTGTTGTGATACTTGAGGGGCTGTAGAAATAGGGGCTGCAGAAATTCCAGGGATAGGTGTGGTAGGTTGAACAGAAGTTGGTGCAACAGTTTGAGGTGGAGTTCTAGGTGTACTTGGACCAGGCTGTTGAACATTACTAGGTACAGATACCTCTGGTATAACTTCAATCATAGGTTGGACAAGTTGTTGGATTTGACTGTAACCAATTGGCTGACCAAGTTGATTATAAGGTACTTGCACGTTAGGTTGTGAATTATATTGATTCAGTAATGGATTCCACACCGTATTTACTCCAGCATATGGAGCTCCCATTGAAGGTTGTGATGTGTAAGATGGACCATAACCAGGTTGATAATTTGTAATGTATGTTTGATAGTTGGCTAGATAATTCCCACTAAAAGATTGACCTCCTTGAAACAATTATTGTTCCTGATAAAACTGCGGCCCTAAAGGAGGATTTTGTCCTTGGAAATATTGTTCTGGCATAGGGTACTATCCTTGAAGAGGTTGCAGACCCTGAATAGAGTACTACCCTTGAGGTTGATATTGTCCTTGAGGTATGTACTGGCCTTGAGGTATGTACTCTCCTTGAGGTGTGTATTTTCCTTGCGATATGTATTATCCTTGAGGTGTGTACTGTCCTTGAGGTTTCCCCCCAGGCAGTAAATTACTACCTTGAGGATGCCCCCCAGACGGTAAGTTACTACTTTGAGGGTTAGGGTTAGGAATGTTTCCATACATCATGTAAACTTGTTCGGCATTCAAATTTTCGGTATGTGATTCATTTGGACCACGTGATTGTATAATTTTTTTCGGGAGAAGGAGCTACTCCTGAGAAAGTACTAGAAAGTAACTGGTATCTCAGAGGAACAGATGGAACACCATACAAATATGATTATGGAGATGCAGAAACATGGATGACTCACCAGACATGTTGAATGAAGGTATGTAATTACCTCTTGGTATGGCGTAAAAAGGAATTCGGGGTGGTGAATATTTTAAACCAGAATTGTGTAGAAATTTGGTTAACTAAGAATACCAAGGATCTTGTTTGAAAGGGCTATAATATTAAATTGATTCACTTGGCCTAAGATCTAAATATTCATGATGTGAAGGAAGAATAAATTCTTCTTCTGTGTCAGTAATTTCTTCAATGCTAATGAGGCCAGGAGAAAGGTTCTCAGTGATGCGAAACTTCACTCGTGGTGAATGAGGATGACCAGGGGTTGGAGTAATGAACTCTAAAGCAGGCTCAAATATAGCAGGTTCAGTTTCTGGTTCATAAATTTCAGGCTCAGTAGCTGATAATTCACTAGTTGTGGAAGCAAGTTCAACTAGTTCATAAATTGATATTTTCCTTTGAGAACTTTCTGTTGTTTGAGGCTGATCTAATTCGTAACCAGGATGTATAATTACTGATGTTTCCTCTTGTTCAGGTTATCTAGTCCCTGATGCTTGTCCTTTCTCAGATTTAAGCTTTTTTAACTGGCTTGGTGTGTACTGAGGGGGTTTCTCTTGCATTCTATGTGATTGTCTAGGTAATTCAGCCACGATTAAAAATTTAACACACGAAATCAAAGAAAATTTCAACAAAATATACTAAAGTCTCTAAGGAAAAAATCAAATTGATCACACGCTTACAAAATCTATGAGATCAATCCACACACAAACAATATGTTCCCACACTAAAAACACTAGTTGGTGATGAAATCCAACGTCGTAGAATTTAATGTGGAAATGGTGGTTGGAACAGTTACCCCGACAACCTACTTAATGAAACAATCTAGTGCAAATCTCTCCACTTATGCCATCTCGAAGTGAAGAGTACCCTCTGGAAAGTCCAAGTGAGTCTAGTCGACGTCTGCTCCAAGTACAGTGGGACCTTCCCTCCACCATCACCTTGGGAAAAAATCTTACAGTTTATAGTCACTAAGGTCACCAACGGGAAAAAATGTACCTGGGGGAATAGTCTACGATATGATATACACGCAAGGGCAGAGTAACAAGCTCAATCCCCTTGAAGGCTCCTTGATATAATCCAACGTTTACCAACAAGTGACCCCAGGCTCCTCATCAATGGTCTATCCAAGGTTTACCATTTTTAGTACGTGCACATCTACTATATTTCCCAATGAGATAGGTACGATTACCTCACTAGTTTCGACATGATCTCGTGCTTGACTCTTTTAAGAAGATCTTCCCAATGAACAAATTCTACAATTGGATTTTCCTACCGCAAGATTTCTACTTGTTTGTTTGAACTGTCTTGGAATGTTAATTACAACCTGTTCCAAGACACTAGCCTAAGTTATGTTGGTGGAAAGAGCCCTAGAAAATGTAAAATATCTAGATTGATTTTATTAAAGCGTTGTTTTTAATTTGGTTGTTGCTCAAGACAAAAGTATGGAGGTGAAACTTCAATGATGTTTGTGACTCGACTCAAAAATACGCTAAATGCATCTAAATGAGAAGTGCAACTCTATTAACAATGTTACCGATGAAATAGGTAACCTCAACAAGGAAGCTATGAAGTAATGATGTAAAGCTGCTGTAGGGCCGATTTGATTCACAATAGAAGGGATCTCTGGGCAAAATGGAGTAAATGAACAATAAGTTGGTGAAAGACAAGGGATTTCAAGTGCAAACTAGTTAATAGCAGACATAAACATGTACTAGCAAGCCATTAATCATGCTAGGAATAACTATAAGCTAATCAATACATAGAAATCAAACATTCCAGCCATACATAGAGGTATAAGACCCTCTAACTTCGGAAAATGGCTATCAGACTTTGGGGAAAACACATGAGACAAACTAACAACTCATAAACTATGCCGGAACGCCTAAACATAGTCTCTAAGTCATTGGGCACTTGGACAAATAAGTTTTCATAGTTTTAGGCAAAGGGCTAGATCGGAACTAGGCCTCCTTGGTTCAACAAATTGATCAACAAATCAGTCAAAGAGAAAGTTTTATGGACAGAACTATGGGCAGCTGATAGGTAGGTAGGGCAAACCATACATCCTACTCAACATACATGGAACTGATGAATAAAACTTAGCAACAACACCTTAGTTTACTAAAGAGCAGCTAAGAATTCTTTAGCATAACTAAGGGAGAAGAAAACATCAAGCTATGAAGATTCAGGGATTTTGAGGTGCCTCCATGGGCATGTCTCAAAATCAATCTTTACTGATCTATAGCAGCAAGAAAAATGAAATATGAGTGAAAAATAGAAGACAAAACAACATTAAGAAGCACTATACCATTCTACCATGTCAAGGAATCCATCAACAAGCCTTCAACATTCCTCAAAAGCATCCAAGAGGCAATCCAAACATCATAACTCAAGTGTATTCTTCAAAGCTCATATGACCAATGCATTAATTCTTCTCTCAATTTCAGCCTCTGATTTACAATGAGAACCATGGGATAAATAGGCTTGAGGGAGGAAAACCTCATGGAGCAACTAGCTATCCCATTGGCCAAGTCTAAATATCTAAACTTGTCCTTGAGGCTTTGCAAAGCCCAGGCACAAAATATCCCATAAAATATCTAAAAAACTGCTAAAAACGGAAATTATATTGACTTTACATGATTTCCCATGATAAAAATAGCCTAACGCACATTTGGGAAAAGCAGATTTTTGGAGTTCAAAAATTGCAAAAATACTTCATATTTATGCCTGAAAAAGGTCCCCTGATTTGCTGGATGCAAATGGAAGCCTTCCCGATGTCGAAATGAGGCTCATGATGGCTCGTTGGAAATCTCTCTGTGTCTTCTTTCCAATGCAAGTGGAATCACCTCAATCTGATCTCTGAAAGTCCCTCAAAACTGTACCTGTGTGCAAAAACCCAGAAAATAGCAGGCTGCTGATAGGGCGGGCAGAATGTGCAAAATGAGGCTGTTTTTCGCCAATTTGGAGGGGCGAATGATCTTCAAATGCCATGAAAATCGCTGGAGAGCTGCTCATGAAATTATGGAATCCATTGGTATCACCCTTCTCCCTTGACGACTCTTCAAACTGAAATGGCGCATTTATGAGTTTTTGGCGAAAACCCCAAAAATGCCAAAAAACAAAAAGTTTTCGAAACAGGCCCAAAATTGGCATGTATGACCCTCAAGGGTCCATAGAAACATGTTCCGAAGATGAAGCTAAAATATTGAGGGCTGATATGATTTTTGCCTCTTTCCGTGCTAGGCGCCTCTCCTTCAATTTCTTCAATTTTTCTTGTGCCACCTTCAATTTGCGCCTGGCGAATTGGTTTAGCTTCTGAAAGTGAAGAGTTCTCTTTCTCTGTAGCTCAAGATCCCTGTTTGCCTTCTCAAGCTTGGTCTCCAAATGCTGGTTAGCCCTCTCAAGCCAAGCTTCCTTGTTTTCCTCAATTTCCCGCTCAAAGAGGGTAGTGAGGGGAAAAGCTTCGAATTGAGCTTGTTCTTCAGCCTTCTGTTTCTCCAAGGCTCTCCTAAGCCCGATGGTTCTAGGCCTCTTTCAGGCTGGTCCTCCTCTTCTTCATCGTCAAATTCGCCAATAAGCTCTTCAATTCTTACTTGCGCCTTTTCTGCCTCCTTTTTGTAATTGATGGCCCTTGCCTCATGAATGGCTGCATGAAATTTCATTTGTTTGTTCTCAACCTCCAAGAAATGATTGAAATTCCTTGCCCTTTGGAGATCTTCTTGTAAAACCTCAATTTTCCCTTCTTTGTGAATGAGGAGGTTTTCAAGGATGTGTGCCTCATTGTCGCTATCATCGCTCGGGATAGGGATGACAGCTGATTTACCTCCATGCTTGGCGCTTTCTCTAACTATACTTTTGCCTTTGAAGGCCAATCTAGCGCTCTTTCTCCTTGGTAAGCTAGGAGTTGTCCTTTTGGGCAATTTCCCCTTCTTAGGGGCAGTTTTGGTCACCATTGAGGAGGCAGCTTCAGCTTGCTGTCCTTCCCCAACATCCTGTCCAGCTTGTGGCTCAAAAGATGTTTCAATTGCTTGCTCAAACTGCTGCTCTTCAAACTCTGTCCGCTGCTGTTCCTTTTCCTGTACTTGCTGCTGTACCTCAACCTCTGTCTGCTGCCCTTCTTCCTGAAATTGATGCTGTTCATCAACCTCTAGTTGCTTCCCTTCTTCCTGAAATTGATGTTGTTCATCAACCTCTAGCTGCTGTCCAATGATAACCAACTGCTGCTGTCCTTCTAAATCTGGTTGCTGCTGCTCATCATCCTCCTTTTCTCCCTGTGGCTCACTGCCCTCTCCTTCTCCTTGTGTACTCGGCTTCCCAGTGATCATCTTGAGTTTTTTAGGGGTAGGCCTACTAGATAAAGGCACTGGGCGATGGATAGGCTGAGTAGGAGACACATGAACAGGAGGGACAGTGGCGAAATCGGCATGGCTAATGAATAAATCCCATGAAACTCCTTTCTTCTCTAGCTAGTGTAAGAAGATGATTTTGATCAAGGAATGATGAAAGAGAGAAGGGATTTGCTGAAGTGGAGCTTTCTTTTGGACAGTAGCTGCCATTTTCTCTATGCTTTTGGACAAAAAGTATGGGAGGTTTAATTGTCTGCTCCTGGTAAAATGCATCAACAAGCGAACATGATAGGCAAGGATTTGGCTAAACCTCCCTTCACAAGTGAAGTATCTCATTATGGCCTTCATCAGTGGAGCATAACTGTCAAGGAGATAGGAGAAAGGAAAAATAGCAGTGATGGTCTCCCTATGTTCCGGCTTGATGAAAGGTTTATAGTCCTCCAAATCAAGATGCGCTTGTTTAAACCACTTTTCACCATGATACGGGATCTTGGTAGCTTTGGATACATACCTTGGAGAGATTTTGAAGTCAAGACCTGCAAGCTGGAAGTGTTTGTCCTTGAACCTCAAAGCGCACAAATGTGTAAGTGGTGAGAAACTCTTGACTTCCTCTATCCTCTGACAGAAATCAAGACAGCCTACCTCATGGAAATTGAAAAGTACTGAGGGATGAGCATTAATGTCTTCTACGGAGATAGGCTCATATCTCTTATGTTGTCCGCCTTTGTGATCTCGTTTGGGAGGCATTCTGTCTTTGAAATAAACCTTGGAAGAGGTAAACTTCCTTCACTGTATGAGGAATGCTCTGCTGGATATGAGACAGGCCACCAAACTGCTTGGACAGATATGGACACTGTGGTTTGGATGAAATGTAACAATGCTTCCTTGAACAAGCCCCCCTCAACACTTATTAACAACAATTCTTCAAATTTGGATGCACTTCAGCTATGTATCCTTCTTAACAATGGCACTATATGTAAGAGCTGCTTTGTAGGTTCTTTGTGCACAGTCTTGAACAAACCCCCTCTTGTGATTTTGCTTAGAGGCCTGCTTGCACTTGTATTTTTGTCTTTGAAACCAACCTTCAAAAATTATAACCCTGCTCTTTTAGGTCATTTACCTTGAAACAGGCTCCTGTCAGCAGACTTCTGTGGAGACCACACAGTGGGACAAGAAAGAGACCCTGTGATTAGGTGAAAAATAGCCCACTGTGTTAAGAGAAAAACCTTTCACTTGTGACTTTTTGAGAAGTCAATCACTGCCTTTATAACTCTGCCCTTGATGTTTACTTGATCATCAATCAATGCCTAATCATCAACAAAATACCCAACCTTCTAGCAAATAGCCCTGTTTCACCTTCAGAAAACTCTGTCCAACAATCTTCAAAATGATATAATGTAGTGTAATGAAAAGGCAAGCTTAGTTAGATTGTAAAAACAGTGCAACAGTGGTTTTTAGGAAATACACTCTTTGTTTGTGAGCTTAAGAGGTCAACATAATACCTACACCTCTGTTTTAATATCAAATGCAAACACCAAGCATTCTGCCCTTTAGACAGTGGCCACTTTCACTTGTGAAGTTTTGAAAAATTCAACATCACTTTGGTGCTTCTGCCCTTAATGTCAAAATCTAGCCATCAACAATCTCTGCTTTTTACTGTGCTGTTACCTTTGGAAGTTCTCTGTCAACCAACTTTAGAATGATACAATGTAGTGTATTGAACAAACAGACTTAGTTTAGGTGTAAAATAAATGCAACAGTGCTTTGTGAAGGACACCTTTTCTGCTTGTGAGTTTGAGAGATACACCAACAAAATATCTGCACCTCTGTTTTTGACAACTTTGATATCAACTAACACCTTTATACCCTTGCCTCCAACTTCTCATCAACAAATTTTGCCTTTTTAATGTGCTGTCACCTTAGTAAAATCTTGTTAACAAATTCACAGTGGGAGAAAATGATGAATAAAAGGCAACCTGTGCTGTTGTGGGGACTGTGAGGACAGTTTCTCCTTTTCAAAAATCGGTCAAAGCCCCTTTAACCAAGCATAGCTTCAAACCACGGAACACAGGGCTTTTTAAACTTGAATTTTTGAGATTTTCGAGCTAGGAGGCAAAGTACCTTGTGAATTTTTAAGGCGAAATCCTTTGGAGGAAATTTGAAGTGCACCGGAACCCTTCAACACTGGCGCGGCAACCTCTGGAGAAAACCCGTCGCGCCGGAGAAAGGTTGTCGGGTGGAGTTGTCGTGCGGTCGGGCGGCCACCTACAGGCACGTCACGCCCGGCTACAGGCACGTCGCGCCGACGTTGAAGCCCCGTGTATTTTGCTGCCCAGGCAGTGTATTTTGCTGCCCAGGCCCGTCGCGCCAAATTCCAGGCCCGTCGCGCCGCTGTGGAATGCAAATTTCTGAGTTTTCGCCCAACTTTCTCGCTCGTTTGATGCTGGATGCAAATGGGATTTTGACTCTAGCCCTTTTGAAAGTGAATTTCCACTCCTACATTTTAAACTTATATCGTTTTTCAAAACAAAACAATATCAACGGTCACTCTGTTTTTTTTTAAAAGGTAAAATAGAACCGTGGTTTGGCTTCTTCTGCGGAGTTTCTTGTTTTAATAACCTTTGATTTTTTAACCTCGGTGCATTCAAAGCTGGCTTTGGAGATTTAGCAATCCTTTGATCATATGCTCCGCGGATCTTAGCACAAGTGTATTGAAATCTCCAGCTTTGTTTCTAGGTGGTCCCTTCATTATTCATTGCTAACCTTTGGACCCTAAAACAAGTCTCCACAATCTTGGGACTATTTTGCCACGGAGTGTCTATTAGTATAGGTATCGATTGGATGGCTATTTATGATGCCGTGTTCTCCCAAAGAGGCATTTTCACTATAATCCCACCTTGACAACTCACATGTACACAGCTACGCCATTGTTTATTTATCTTGTGTCTTTGTGCTAAGTCTGCCCTTTGGAATGATGACAACCGTGTTTGTTTTAAGACTTATAAACAGTGGCAATTTCATCAAAACCAAACTCCTCTGCCTATTCATAAGATTGTATATCCATTTGCCTCTTTCATCTGAAATAACAAACCTGTAGAATATGAAAACATGGCTTTTTGATACATGGTTCTTACTTTGTTTTGATCAGTGTGCCGAACCTCTTTTTGTCAATGGAAACATTTCATGACTGAGCTGTGTTCACTGTTTTTCCTCTCTTGGCGACTGTAAGCAAGGAAGGGCTATTCATAATGCACCAAAACATTTGAAAGCTGTAAACACCATTTCTTGAAAGGCGCTTCTTTGGACCTTTGATATATGATATTATTTTGCTGCTTGACCCTTTCTTTAAGGAGAAAATCTTCTTTTTGATATCAGTGGCACACCTATGCTTAAAATTGTCTCTTTGTCTATTCATAGCATTGCATACCTGTCATTGTGCATTTTATGACTCAACCTTGGTCACTGTTTACTTCCCTAGTGATAAATTGCTACTTCTGAGTGTTTCACAAGTTTTTCTCTGGACTGTAAATACACTTTCCAGGTTGCATCCTTTCACCTTAGACTTCTTTGTTTGCTCAGAGGGATTTCCCTTGATTTCTGGATAGGTGATCATGAAATGTCTTTAACCCTTTTTAAGTCAACTGCTCCTTTGGCATTCAAAACATACAATATGTTCAATATTTTCTCCTCTCAACTGGATGGACTGTCGACAGATAGCTTTTTGAGGAGGGAGATCAATATATTTATATTATAGACAGTAACACTTTCCTTCATTCAATTTCTTTGTGTCTTTTCCCTGTACTTTTGGACTTACCAATTTTCAACAGCCTGCAATGATTTTTGGCCCTCTGCTCATATATGGAGGAGGCCCTTCATTAGGTAAAGTATCAGAAGCCCCCCTTTACCACTATGTCAAACACAGCCTTTCTCTGAATGTGGTGGTAAGTAAATCATTTGAACAACATCAATCTAGGCATCACTATTTGCAAGCATCACTGTGTTTTTTGAAGAAAACCTAGCCACAGTGACACTGTTCTAAGGTTGCTGAGATATTTGTCACTTGGCTTGTTCATCTCATGACCAGTTATATTGACAAAGCTCTTTGTGACTATGAAGGTCATTGCTTTCTTGAAAAACCAAGAACTTTCTCCTGCCTGTGTAATGGCATTGTTTATCATCTGTTATGTTTGATCTTGTGGATAGACAGGGTCCTTATGCTTTGGAAAGTTCACTAATGACAGGCCTTCTAGAGTTTCAACCATTCACCTGACTTGAAAGTTTCAAATGATCTCTTTTATCAGGCCAAACTCCCCTTTCCTTTGAGCTTATCATATTTCCACTATAATCCTGTTATGGTCAGCAATTACATTCATGAAACCTGAAGATATTGTGTCATTGTTTCAGTCAGGGAAAACCTGGACTTTTGCAGCCTTCTGAGTCAACTCTGGCCTGCGCCCTCTGCTTATGTATGAAGGAGGCGCCCTAACCCTCTGCTTCTAAATGAAGGAGGTTCTGGGCCTTGATAATTTACCATTTAGCTGAGACAGTGGCGACCCTTTCTTACTGTGATTTTCATGCTGGAAAGAGCTGTAAGGTCCTGATGAGTGACCTTTGTTTTGCAGCTTCATCTCAGGCTCATAATACACTTAGAAGCAGCTGTTCCTCTAACTGTAAACTCAAAAATTGACTCCATGATATGAAATATATTTCCTGTCTTTGTAGAACCATAGAACACAGTGAAAAACCTACTAGTCAGCTTGAGAATGGGCTTCATACAGTGCTGAGACCTAGGGAATATGAGTGGCGTGACTTAAGGCTGTTTGTCAACTTCATTTGCAAATTAAGAGATCAGTCATGGTAGGCATGCTGCAGATGAGGGCCTTTTTGGCTTTTTGATGATTGCCAAAGGTGAAATGTCCTAAACGCCACTTCCTAACATAGGGGAGACCTTTGAAACAGATGTGGATTTGCTTTTTAAAGCTGATGGGCAGACTAATAAGGCTGAGGTTAGATAGGATTTTTGACAAGGAGGTTGTGGTTTTGCCAGGGGTGGACTGAATAGGTAAAAAGGCGAAAAAAGTTTTGGGAGGGTTTTCTGGATGACATATTGACATAAGGAAATCAGTTTCTAGAAAACCCAGCTGAAGATATAGTCATCACTAACATGCAAAAAATACTGATGGCTAACAGTGGCTCCATTTGGGGAGGGCAGCTCCTCGTCAGGAGGTGTCCAGAACTTAGATTTTTGGATTATGAAGACCAGTGCCTTATCCATTGGTGCAAAATTTACCCTTCTCTTGATGTTATTTCTGAAAAGTGTCAGCATGTTTAACATCAATGATACTTCTACCTACCCCACTATCTTTCCTAGCATTTTTTCTTATGTTTGGCGCATTTGAACTAACAGCCTTTTGACAATGCATATTTTTCTTTTTGCAAAATGAAACTATCTACTTCTACTCTTATATCTGCCGGGAGTTCAGATTAAGCTGATGAACTCCTTGATTTCTCTACCTAAAACTAGATCGACTGTCAAGATTAAGCAGTTTGACAGGATTTCATTCTCTAATCTACAACATGAAATTTAAAAATGATCAAATCAGGATTAAGCAGTCTGATTTGTCATGCATTTGCGGCATAAAAGACAAGTTGCACACAAATGTTATTCTGCAATAAAAGGAAAATAGACAAGCGGGGCTAAGATGTACAATGTGTTTTTCATCCCTCGCTTCTCTCTTTGGTTCTGTTTTAAGCATGTGGAACCAGAATCTCTCCCTAATCTAAGCTCTGTGATAAGTCAATCTTACACAATGTTGACTATCTTGACACTCACTAACTTATCGGCAAATAAATTTAAACATGCTCAGCTATGATTAGGCTAGATAGCTGAACAAGACATTGAAGTACTAGTAGCGGCATTTAGACTTGCTCGCTTTCCGAAAGACTATTTTTTTGGAACATGGGGCCTTTGTTATATCTCCACTTGCCCTCTTTTCTGCTTTTTACTGTTTTTGACTTTCCTATCTTTTACTGTTTTTGACTTTTTCTATTTTGTCAATATTTCAAACAATGGTATGCACAATGACTGAAAGTGTTTCAAACTCAAAAATGGAGTTCTTGACAAAAATAGTGTTTTAATGTCCTGCCATTCACAGGACCCCCAAAAATTTCAGTCCCATCCGGTTCTTGTAAGAAGAAAGCATTGTTTCCACTAAATGAGCTGATGATGTAAGGCCCTTTCCATAAATTTTCAAACTTGCCATGTTTACCTTTATCTTCTCTTCTAGAATCCCATTTTAAAACTTTATCTCCAATTTGAAAATCATTTTCCTTAGTTCTTCTGTCAAAAATCTGTTTTATTTTGTCTTGTGCTAACTGAGCCCTTTGGTAAACTTCTTCTCTGGTTTGTTCTAAGTGGATAGTCTGATTTACTCTTCTTTGTATATCATTTTCTTCTATTTGGACTTCTTGTAGTAATTTCATTACTGGAACTCCTAGAGAGGTTGGGAAAATGGCGTCAGCACCATAGACTAGCTGGTAAGGTGACATACCTATGGACTTCTTGGTAGTTAATCTATCAGCCCATAAGGCGTGCACTAGTTTCCCATGCCATGCTTTTTTATTTTGTTCCAGAAGTTTTTTGATAATGTTGACTAGGCTTTTGTTAGAAGACTCGGCTAAGCCATTACCTTGAGGGTAATAGGCTGTGGAATGCCCTAATGAAATATGATACTTGTGACAAAAGTCTATCATTTTCTTGGAAGAGAAGGCAGCGGCGTTATCTGTAATGATTTTCCTGAGACAGCCAAATCTGGATAGGATATTGGTTTCTAGGAACGCGATGATGACTGAATCGGTGGCGTTCCGAGATGGTATGGCTTCTATCCATTTGGTAAAGTAATCAGTGGCTGTGAGGATCCATTTATGTTGAGCGGAGGAGGAGGGGTGAATGTCCCCAATGAAGTCTAGACCCCATTGCTGGAAGGGTCCTTCAACTATGATGGGGTGTAAAGGCAAAGGTAGAAGCTTTTTCTTGCCATCAAAAATTTGACATTTATGGCAGGTCATGACCAGTTTGTGAGTATCAGGGAACAAGGTGGGCCAATAATAACCGGCTCTAAGGATTTTATTTGCAGTAGTTTTCCAGTAGAGATGACCTCCACATTCCCCTTCATGCATTTCCAGCATGATTCTTTCTGCATCAGACTCGAGCAAACACTTAAGTAGCATACCGTAGGATTCTTCCAATACAGAGAACCATCTATAATGCAAAACTTTAAAGATTTTTGTTTGAGGAATCTTGCCTTTGTTTTTGATAAAGACGGAGGAGCATTCATATAAGTTAATACATAGAGAATGTCTGCATACCAAGGTGAATCCAAAAATATTTGATCAATAGGGGGAAGTGTGCATTCTTCTTGTTCTTCTAGGGCATCGACAAAATTTATATCTAAAGCTTGGAGGTTGGTTTCAGCCATTAATCTCGCGAGTCCTTGTCCTTTAACTAGTTTAGTAGGTCTAATTTCTAAGTCATATTCTAGGATGATAGCAATCCACTTTCCCCTTTTACCATCAGGATCTTGGTTGAGAATGTCCTTGACAACAGTGTTAGGAACAAAAGCTATGACATGAGAATGCAAAATGTAAACTCGGAAATCCTTTAATGCTTTTACCAATGCGAATGCTTGTTTCTCCATGATGTTATATTTCAAGGGGGCATCTCTTAGGGATTTGCTAAAAAAGGCAATGGGTTGTTCTTGCCCAGCTGCATTTTTCTGCAACAACACCGCAGCTATTGTATGTTCTTAGGCAAATGAGAAGATGTAAAAATCTTTGGTGAAGTCAGGGCTTATCAATACTGGTGTTTCAGTTAGAGCCCTTTTAATTAGTTCAAAAGATTTTTTGGCTTCGATAGTCCATTTAACCCCGACCTCCTTTCTTAACATATTTGTGATCTCTTTTAGGAGCTCAGCAAGATTTGGAATGAATCTTCTTAAGAAATTTATCTTGCCGATAAAGGACTGTAACTCCTTTATGTTCCTGGGGTGACTTATCTGTAAAATACCTTCGATTCTCTGGGGGTCTATTTTAATTCCTTCTTCCGAAATAATGTGACCTAGGAGTTTTCCTTCTTCTAGACCGAAAAGTGTTTTCTTGGGGTTTAGGGACAAACCATACTTCCTGCATTTGTTGAAGACTTTTCTTAAGTGTGCTAGGTGTTCTTCATCTGATTTAGAATATACGGTTATATCGTCGAGATATATGACTATGAAAATACCTATATCTTCTGAGAAAGCTATGTCCATGGCTCTTTGAAATGTGGCGCCAGCATTCATTAGTCCGATAGGCATTTTAACGTACATAAAAGTGCCCCAGGGAGTGGTGAAAGCTGTTTTATGCTGATCAGTAGGATAAACCAATACTTGGTTATAACCAGAAAAACCATCAAGCAATGAGATTCTTTTAGCGCCTACTACCTTCTGAAGTATGTGGTCCATTTTGGGCAGAGGGTAGTTATCTTTTAGACATGCCCTATTTAAGTTTCGGAAATCGATGCAGAGTCTGATTTCACCAGTCTTTTTCCTAACTGATACTAAATTTGAGACCCACTCAGAATATCGGAGAGATACTATTATCCCGGCATCATACATCTTTTTAATTTCCTTTTCAACCAATGGGAGTAATATCGGGTTTATCCTTCTTAACTTCTGTTTAAAAGGCTTTTGGTTTTCTTTAAGGGGAATTTTATGTTGGATGATGCTGGTATCATATGATTTCAAATCTTGGTACCCCCATGCGAACACATCTTTAAATTCTTTGAACAGATTTATGTACCTATGTTTTATGTTAGGTGGGAGGGTTTTGGATAGTTTAATGTTTTTCGGCTCTTCTGGGCTTCCTATGTTGTATTCTTCTATGTCATCTTCTGTAGATTCCATCTTAGGCTTTTTGGCCACGTCATTAAAGTCAAACAATTCTTCTAAAGGTGCGAGCCCTCTAGGTATGGTGTCATTTTCGCAGTGTAAGACTTCAAGTTCTCTTTGGTCAATGTCTTCTTCTATCTCCCTGTCACATGGATGGTCTACCAGGTTTTTTTTGGTCCATAAAGGTGGATTTAGCTCTTGGTCTTGACCTAGGTTGGGTTCCCTCTCTTCATTTTCTGAGTCTGTTTTGATTGTTTCGAACTCATTTCTAGATTGGAGGAAATCATCAATTTGATCATCATCTTGGAATACTTGCCAATGGTCGAGATTATCTGGTATGGTAGGGCGGTGTTTCACTTGGATGTCATACAGCTCATTTATGCATGGTATTTGGCTAGTGCTTGCAGCAAAGGCAAGCTCATTTGCCAAAATGTTTTGAATCCTAGGGATATAGGTGAGTTCATATTTTTCGAAAGTTTTAAGGATATCCAAAGCTGCATTCCTATATTCTCTCAGTCTTGGGTTCTTGGCTGAATATTCACCTTTGATTTGCCTGATTACAAGTTCTGAGTCCCCTTGAGCTGTTATTCTATTGGCACCTAAATCTTTAAGCATGTGTAGACCAATGAGGAGGGCTTCATATTCCGCAATGTTATTTGTACATTGGAATTCTAATCTGAAAGAATGACCTTCCTTAGTATTGTGTATCCAGATGCCTGCTCCTGAACCTGTCTTGCCACAAGAACCATCAAAGCTTATACTCCAAAGAGTTTCCTTTTCATACATGATACTGAGCTGTTTCTCAGGTTTCTTGGGACTTTGGTTATCAAGTTCTTCATTCCGTAATGGTTTGGACATGTCTTCATTTTCTTTTATCTGCTTGTGTATATCATCTTCATTGTATAAGATAAAAGAATCTAAATTGGAATGAATGGAATAGATGGGGGTATTATTTGGCTTATCTCTGTTGCTAACCATGTATTTCATGCGAGCTTCTCGGTACAACCTCTTGGTTTGGTTGAAAACCGGGATAGTAGCGAATGACATATCCATTTGAAGGCTACCTTGTATTTTGGCAGCCCATGCTCTTGATAGTAGCATTCCATACTTAGGTGTGATGTCAGCCACTACTACATCCATGACTAAGTTTTTGGCTGGTAGTTGCGTTAGGGCAAAGTCTAGATTTTTTATCAGACCTACACATTTGACCTGGCTCGAGTCGAAAGAATACAGGTTTTTGTAAGGTTGAGTCACTTCCAGTCCTAGGTTTTCCATGACTGCTTTAGGCATGAGGTTATGGGAGGCACCAGAATCTAACATGGCATTATGTAATATTTTGTCCCGGATGTTTAAGCTTATGTAGAAAGGAGAAATAGATCCTTCTTGATATTTACCTTCTATTTTAGGGCGAAATAAAAGCTCAGGTTTCTCGTCAGTTATATTCAAGGTGTCAGCCTTGTTCTCTAGGTCAAATACTTTGAAAATTTGAGATCTATACCTATCAATAGTTACTAGCTCTGTAAGGGGTATGGTAATTTTTATTTTGGAAATTTCCCCTTCGAAGCTAAAAGGAATAGGTAGTTTGGGTAGATTTGTTTCAGCTTTCTCAGACATAACCCTTTCTATGTTCTTAATTTGTTGACTTTGGCTTGGGGCCTCTTTTGATACAGTCAACTTTGGGATTTCTGTAGAGGTACTAGGAATATCTGAGCTGATACTTGTCTGAATGGCCTTACCCTTGTTTTGGTCAGTTTTTTGGGCCCTAATTTTGCTTTTATCCATGGTCTCATTTAGGACTTTGTCAGAGGCTTTGGTATAGTCAGGACTATTCTTTTTGGAATAGTTTTGGTTCTTTTTGCTTCTAAGATTATACTGCCGATGGGCTTCTTCAATAGCATTTTGAAACTCTATGGCAGGGTCATCAAGATCCTCATAATTGGTCTCATCTTGATCAGGCGAAAAGAAGGCTTGTTCCTCTTCGGTGAGGTACACCTCACCTTCATTGTCAGACCCTATGAGGTTTAAATGATGTTCATCAAGAGGTTTTGAGTCCCTATCATCTTCTTCCACATAGTTTTCATTGAATGGTGGCCTGATCTGTTGGTCATTATCCCTTGGTCTGTTTTGGGGCTGTTCCCTCCTAAAGTTTTGATTTCGGTTTCTGATTGGAGGGTTTGGCTGGTTGTCCCTAACAGGAGATTTTTCATTGATCCTTTCCCACATTTTAGCCATGGATTTAACTAAGTCATCTATTCTGGGATCTAGGGAAGGCGATGAAGTGGAGACCTCATCCCTATATGTGACCTTTCTTTCTGATCTAGTCCTTGCTCTTTTTTCAGCTAAGTTGGCATCTGCTTTTATAGCTATTTGTTGCATTTCCTCCAAGGTAGGGGGATCCTTATCTCTTAGGTGATATGTCATGTCGGATCAAAACCCTCAGGAAATTTTGCCAAAGCTAAACCAAGTGGAGGTTTGAAAAGAGGTGGGAGGGAGTTATATACACTGTTGAACCTAGTACAGTAAGCTTGGACACTTTCCCCATTTTCCCGTTTTAGATTGTTATATTCTGACAGGATTTGAATGGGGTTTCTTCGGACTTCCCACCTATTTCTGAAGATTTGATGTAGTTCTGGGATATCATGGATACTGTTTGGAGCTAAACTTTTGAACCATGCTTTGGGTTCACCACCAAGACTTTGGGCAAATATTCTCATTCGGACAGTCTCGTCTTGTACCTCTAGGTATTCATAAGCATCAGTCATTCTACTTATATGCTGTTGAGGTGTGGTGGTGTCTTCTCCAGTAAAGTGTGGGATTTTGTCTTGATATTTTTTTGGGAGAGGAGCTAAAGGTGGTGGTAACACCAAAGGTGCGTACCAGGCTGCCATGACTGGAGCTAATGGATGATGCGCAAGATGAGGACTGGTAGGCTGAAATGAAGTGGTATGAACAGTGGTGGTTTGACCAGGTGTGGCGGATGAACTTGGACTAGTGATCTGATTTTGAGCAGATCTGGGATGATAAGAGCCAAACTGATAGACAAGCTGGAAATCAGGAGGAGTGGTGGGTGAAGCTTCTCTAATAAGACTCTGTGGTGGGTTTAGGGGTTCAAGATCGTCAAAGTTAGTCTTACTATATGATTTGCTTCTGGGAAGAGCTTGTGATGACTCTAGCTCAAAAGGTGAATCTAGTAGGATATTGCGAGTTTTAGGTACAGATCTTGTTCTACGGATGGATCTATCGGTAGCTAGATGATCAGTTTCAGAAGCTTGCCACAGAATCTTTTCTGGGTCATCTACTATGATAGGGGGATTTGGGTCTGGATGGGATCTGGTATTGATTCTTTGGGAAGCCAGATTTTAGATCCAGAGTTTAGAGAGAATGGTATTGGTGAATGTTCTGGATGGGTGATTTTTCTAAGGTTCTACTAAGGTGAAGGATGGTCAAAGTAACAGGATGGATTAGTGGAGTCGCCAGGTGAAAATGAGTTGTTTTTGTGAAGATAGCTATGGTCCACCACCAGTAACTAATCTGAGAATGTTTTTGGATTTTCTGAGTTTTATGTGCAGCCTATGGTTCAAAGTATCCTAGACTTGTTTCAACACTTTGCTAGGGTGATGAGAACAAAAAGAGTTTACTCTAAAAATGAGTCTATGGACTGCTTGCTTGTTTATGGTACCTAAAGGACCAAAGAGTCTATAAGAGTTTGCTGGACTATTATGTACTCAGTGTCTTACCATCTCCCACTATGTTAGTGAGTGATGGGAAAGGTTTATCGGATAGTAGCCTAGAGTTTTGAAAAGTAGTAAGGCTTACTAGAAGTTTAGTGGAGTCGCCAGGTGGATTGTCAGTTGTTTGAGATATACTTGTATGGTCCACCACCAATGTCAAAAACCAATCTAAGGGAGTTGTTTTGGGGTTTTTTGAGTTTTATGCGCCTCTAAGGTTTGGAAAGGTTTTCTATAACTGACTCATCATTTTGCTAAGATGATGAAGGAGCTATTTTCTACCTTTCAAACAATCTCTAATTTTACTAAGCTTGATTGAGACTTCAGGAGTTACTAAGTTGTACTTAGATTGTCACTAACTCGGAAGGTCCTACTATGAGTGTCACTATGTTAGTGAGCAGTGGGATAAGTCAATCAGATAGTATTCTTAAAGGTTTCTAAAGATGAGGGAAACTAAGCTTTTTAATCACTCAGAGTCCCACCGTGATCGCCATTATGTTAGTGTGGCGATGAGGTGGCTAAATCGGATGGAATTCTAAAATTTGGCAAGGTAGTAAGCCCTACTGGAGGCTAGTGGAGTCGCCAGGTGGATTTTTAGTTGTTTTGAGGTATATTTGTATGGTCCACCACCAATACTATAAAAAACCAATCTAAGGGAGTTTTTGTGGTTTTTTCTAAGTTTTATGTGCAGCCTAGGATGTAAGAGTGTTATAAACCTGATTCATCACTTTGCTAAGATGGTGAAACAGAGAGTTTACACTAAATGATTCTAAAGGCTGATGATCTGAGTTTAGGATTGAAGGACTAAAGAGTCTATAAGAGTTCGCTAGACTATCATGTACTCAATATGTCCCACCGTGATCGCCATTATGTTAGGGTCCCATGATTTGGCCGATTGGCTAGCCAAATGACGATGTAACATCAAACCAAGCTTTGGAGCCCAAGGACCTAGCCTTCCTAGACTCAGAGAGGGCTCTCTCTATATGTGTAAAAGATGTCGGTGTGTTTTACTTGCGGTGTTCTGATATTAGGCTAGTTATGAAGTATGTTTTTAGTTTTTTGGTTTTTTAAGTTTGTGAGGGATGAAATTGATCAAATACATAAACTGGATAACAAGATGTAGATAAATTGGGCTATGGGGTCAAACAGGTCAAGGAAGCTATGAAGTGATGATGTAAAGCTGCTGTAGGGCCGATTTGATTCACAGTAGAAGGGATCTTTGGGCAAAATGGATTAAATGGACTGTAAGTTGGTGAAAGACAAAGGGATTTCAAGTGCAAACTAGTTAATAGCAGACATAAACATGTAATAGCAAGCCATTAATCATGCTAGGAATAACTATAAGCTAATCAATACATAGAAATCAAACATTCCGGCCATACATAGAGGTATAAGACCCTCTAACTTCGGGAAATGGCTATCAGACTTTGGGGAAAACACATGAGACAAACTAACAACTCATAAACTATGCCGGAACACCTAAACATAGTCTCTAAGTCATTGGGCACTTGGACAAATAAGTTTTCATAGTTTTAGGCAAAGGGCTAGATCGAAACTAGGCCTCCTTGGTTCAACAAAATGATCAACAAATCAGTCAAAGAGAAAGTTTTATGGACAGAACTATGGGAAGCTGATAGGTAGGTAGGGCAAACCATACATCCTACTCAACATACATGGAACTAATGAATAAAACTTAGCAACAACACCTTAGGTTACTAAAGAGCAGCTAAGAATTCTTTAGCATAACTAAGGGAGAAGAAAACATCAAGCTATGAAGATTCGGGGATTTTGAGGTGCCTCCATGGGCATGTCTCAAAATCAATCTTTACTGATCTATAGCAGCAAGAAAAATGAAATATGAGTGAAAACTAGAAGACAAAACAACATTAAGAAGCACTATGCCATTCTACCATGTCAAGGAATCCATCAACAAGCCTTCAACATTCCTCAAAAGCATCCAAGAGGCAATCCAAACATCATAACTCAAGTGTATTCTTCAAAGCTCATATGACCAATGCATTAATTCTTCTCTCAAGTTCAGCCTCCGATTTACAATGAGAATCATGGGATAAATAGGCTAGAAGGAGGAAAACCTCATGGAGCAACTAGCTATCCCATTGGCCAAGTCAAAATATCTAAACTTGTCCTTGAGGCTTTGCAAAGCCCAAGGCACAAAATATCCCATAAAATATCTAAAAAGCTGCTAAAAACGGAAATTATATTGACTTTACATGATTTTCCCATGATAAAAATAGCTTAACGCACATTTGGGAAAAGCAGATTTTTGGAGTTCAAAAATTACAAAAATACTTCATATTTATGCCTGAAAAAGGTCCCCTGACTTTCTGGATGCAAATGGAAGCCTTCCCGATGTCTAAATGAGGCTCATGATGGCTCGTTGGAAAGCTCTCTGTGTCTGCTTTCCAATGCAAGTGGAATCATCTCAATCTGATCTCTGAAAGTCCCTCAAAACTGTACCTGTGTGCAAAAACCCCGAAAATAGCAGGCTGCTGATAGGGCGGGCAGAATGTGCAAAATGAGGCTGTTTTTCGCCAATTTGGAGGGGCGAATGATCTTCAAATGCCCTGAAAATCGCTGGAGAGCTGCTCATGAAATTATGGAATCCATTGGTATCACCCTCCTTCCTTGACGACTCTTCAAACTGAAATGGCGCATTTATGAGTTTTTGGCGAAAACCCCAAAAATGCCAAAAAACAAAAAGTTTTCGAAACAGGCCCAAAATTGGCATGTATGACCCTCAAGGGTCCATAGAGACATGTTCTGAAGCTGAAGCTAAAATATCGAGGGCTGATATGCTTTTTGCTTCTTTCCGTGCTAGGCGCCTCTCCTTCAATTTCTTCAATTTTTCTTGTGCCACCTTCAATTTGCGCCTGGCGAATTGGTTTAGCTTCTAAAAGTGAAGAGTTCTCTTTCTCTGTAACTCAAGATCCCTGTTTGCCTTCTCAAGCTTGGTCTCCAAATGCTGGTTGGCCCTTTCAAGCCAAGCTTCCTTGTTTTCCTCGATTTCCCGCTCAAAGAGGGTGGTGAGAGGAAAAGCTTCGAATTTAGCTTGTTCTTCAGCCTTCTGTTTCTCCAAGGCTCTCCTAAGCCCGATGGTTCTAGGCCTATTTCGCCTAGGCTGGTCCTCCTCTTCTTCATCATGAAATTTGCCAATAAGCTCTTCAATTCTTATTTGCGCCTTTTCTGCCTCCTTTTTGTACTTGAGGGCACTTGCCTCATGAATGGCTGCATGAAACTTCATTTGTTTGTTCTCAACCTCCAAGAAATGATTGAAATTCCTTGCCCTTTGGAGATCTTCCTGTAACACCTCAATTTTCCCTTCTTTGTGAATGAGGAGGTTTTCAAGGATGCGTGCCTCATTGTCACTGTCATCTCTTGGGATAGGGATGACAGCTGATTTACCTCCATGTTTGGCGCTTCCTCCAACTGTACTCTTGCCTTTGAAGGCCAATCTAGCGCTCTTTCTCCTTGGCAAGCTAGGAGTTGTCTTTTTGGGCAATTTCCTCTTCTTAGGGACAGTTTTGGTCACCATCAAGGAGGCAACTTCAGCTTGCTGCCCTTCCTCAACATCCTGTCCAGCTTGTGGCTCAAAAGATGTCTCAATTGCTTGCTCAACCTGCTGCTCTTCAAACTCTGTCCGCTGCTGTTCCTTTTCCTGTACTTGCTGCTGTACCTCAACCTCTGTCTGCTGCCCTTCTTCCTGACATTGATGCTGTTCATCAACCTCTAGTTGCTGCCCTTCTTCCTGAAATTGATGTTGTTCATCAACCTCTAGCTGTTGTCCAATGATATCCAACTGCTGCTGTCCTTCTAAATCTGGTTGCTGCCGCTCATCATCCTCCTTTTCTCCCTGTGGCTCACTGCCCTCTCCTTCTCCTTGTGTACTTGGCTGCCCAGTGATCATCTTGAGTTTTTTAGGGGTAGGCCTACTAGATAAAGGCACTGGGCGATGGACAGGCTGAGTAGGAGACACATGAACAGGAGGGACAGTGGCGAAATCGACATGGCTAATGAATAAATCCCATGAAACTCCTTTCTTCTCCAGCTGGTGTAAGAAGATGATTTTGATCAAGGAATGATGAAAGAGAGAAGGGATTTGCTGAAGTGGAGCTTTCTTTTGGACAGTAGCTGCCATTTTCTCTATGCTTTTGGACAAAAAGTATGGAAGGTTTAATTGCCTGCTCCTGGTAAAATGCATCAACAAGCGAACATGATAGGCAAATATTTGGCTAAACCTCCCTTCATAAGTGAAATATCTCATTATGGCCTTCATCAGTGGAGCATAACTGTCAAGAAGATAGGAGAAAGGATAAATAGCAGTGATGGTCTCCCTATCTTCCGGCTTGATGAAAGGTTTATAGTCCTCCAAATCAAGATGCGCTTGTTTAAACCACTTTTCACCATCATACGGGATCTTGGTAGCCTTGGATACATACCTTGGAGAGATTTTGAAGTCAAGACACACCAAAGTACAGAGTGTTGTCCTTGAACTTCAAAGCAAATGTGTAAGTGTTGGCTTTCTTGACTTCCTCTATCCTGCGATGAAATCAAGACGACCTACCTCATGGAAATTGAAAGTGCGGGGATGAGCATTAATGTCTTCTACGGAGATAGGCTCATATCTCTTATGTTGTCAGCCTTTGTGATCTCGTTTGGAGGCATTACTGTCTTTGAAATAAACCTTGGAAGGGGTAAGCTGCCTTCTTGTAGCGAGAATGCTCTGTGGATATGAGACAGGGCCACCAAGTGCTTGGACGGATATGGACAACGTAGTTTTGGATGAAATGTAACAATGCTTCCTTGAATAAGCCCCCTTCAACACTTATTAACAACAGTTCTTCAAATTTGGATGCACTTCAGCTATGTATCCTTCTCAACAATGGCGCTATGTGTAAGAACTGCTTTGTAGATTCTTTGTGCACAGTTTTGAACAAATCCCCTCTTGTGATTTTGCTTAGAGGCCTGTTTGCATTTGTATTTTTGTTTTTGAAACCAACCTTCAAAAATTATAACCCTGCTTTTTTAGGCCATTTACCTTGAAACATGCCCCTGTCAGCAGACTTCTGTGGAGACCACACAGTGGGAAAAGAAAAAGACCCTGTGGTTAGGTGAAAAATAGCCTACTGTGTTAAGAGAAGAACCTTTCACTTGTGACTTTTTGAGAAGTCAATCACTGCCTTTATAACTCTGCCCTTAATGTAAACTTGATTATCAATAAATGCCCAAACATCAACAACCCAACCTTCTAGCAAATAGCCCTGTTTCACCTTCAGAAAACTCTGTCCAACAATCTTCAAAATGATATAATGTAGTGTAATGAAAAGGCAAGCTTAGTTAGATTGTAAAAACAGTGCAATAGTGGTTTTTAGGAAATACACTCTTTGTTTGTGAGCTTAAGAGGTCAACCTAATACCTACACCTCTGTTTTAATATCAAATGCAAACACCAAGTATTCTGCCCTTTAGACAGTGGCCATTTTCACTTGTGAAGTTTTGAAAAATTCAACATCACTTTGGTGCTTCTGCCCTTAATGTCAAAATCTAGCCATCAACAATCTCTGCTTTTTACTGTACTGTTACCTTTGGAAGTTCTCTGTCAACCAACTTTAGAATGATACAATGTAGTGTATTGAACAAGCAGACTTAGTTTAGGTGTAAAATAAATGCAACAGTGCTTTGTGAAGGACACCTTTTCTGCTTGTGAGTTTGAGAGATAACCAACAAAATATCTGCACCTCTGTTTTTTACAACTTGGATATCAACTAACACCTTTATACCTATGCCTCCAACTTCTTATCAACAAATTTTGTCTTTTTAAAGTGCTGTCACCTTGGTAACATCTTTGTTAACAAATTCACAGTGGGAGAAAATGACGAATAATAGGAAACCTGTGCTGTTGTGGGGGACTGTGGGGACAGTTTCTCCTTTTCAACAGTCAGTCAAAGCCCTTTTAACCGAGCACAGATTCACACCACGGAACACAGGGTTTTTAAACTTGAATTTTTAGATTTTTCGAGCTAGGAGGCAAAGTACCTTGTGAATCTTTAAGGCGAAATCCTTTGGAGGGAATTTGAAGTGCACCGGAACCCTGCAATACTGGCGCGGCAACCTCAGGAGAAAACCCGTCGCGCCGGAGAAAGGTTGTCGGGTGGAGTTGTCGTGCGGTCGGGCGGCCACCTACAGGCACGTCACGCCCGGCTACAGGCACGTCGCGCCGACGTTGAAGCTCCGTGTATTTTGCTGCCCAGGCCTGTCGCGCCAAATTCCAGGCCCGTCGCGCCGCTGTGGAATGCAAATTTCTGAGTTTTCGCCCAATTTTCTCGCTCGTTTGATGCTGGATGCAAATGGGATTTTGACTCTAGCCCTTTTGAAAGTGAATTTCCACTCCTACATTTTAAACTTATATCGTTTTTCAAAACAAAACAATATCAACGGTCACTCTGTTTTTTAAAAAGGTAAAATAGAACCGTGGTTTGGCTTCTTCTGCGGAGTTTCTTGTTTTAATAACCTTTGATTTTTTAACCTCGGTGCATTCAAAACTGGCTTTGGAGATTTGCCAATCCTTTGATCATATGTATATCGCGGATCTTAGCACAAGTGTGAGGTAGAGAACCTCCAGCTTTGTTTCTTAGGTGGTCCCTTCATTACTAACCTTTGGACCCTAAAACAAGTCTCCATAATCTTGGGGATATGTTTGCCACTGTGTCTAATGGTATAGGTACCAGTAGCTGCATCCTTTATGGCTTGCACTGTTCTCCAAAGAGGGTCATTTTTATTATAATCTTATGTTTGACAACTCATGATGCCACATCTCTGTCACTGCTTTTTGCTATACTGTATCTTTGTGCTGAAACTGTCCTTTAGGATGATGACCATTGTGTCTGTTTTAGGGAATATAAACAGTGATAATTCATCAAAAACAAATCCTTTCTGCCTAATCATATATCCATTCGCCTCCTCATTTGAAAAGACAAACTTGTAAAATATGAAAACAGGGTTTTTGGGCACACAGTCTTTATTCTGTTCTGATCAGTATATTAGACCCCTTTTTGTTAATAGCACCATTTCATGACTGGACTATGTTCACTGCCTCCCTCTCTTGGTGATTGCTAGCAAAGAAGGGCTATTTCATAATGCACCAAAAATATTTGAAAAGTTGTAAACACCCCTTCTTGGACGGCGCCTCTTTGGACTTTTGATATATGATATTGTTTTGCTGCTTGACCATTTCCTCAAGGAGGAAATCTTCTTTTTTGATATCAGTGGCACACATATGCTCAAAATTGTCTCTTTGTCTATTCATAGCATTGCATACCTGTCATCATGCATTTTATGACTCAACCTTGGTCACTGTTTTACTTTCCCGGTGATAAATTTCTACTTCTGAGTGTTTCACAAGTTTTTCTCTGGACTGTAAATACACTTTTTAGGTTGCATCCTTTCACCCTAGACTTCTTTGTTTGCTCAGAAGGATTTCCTTTGATTTCTGTATAGGTGATCATGAAATGTCTTTAACCCCTTTTTAGGTCAACCGCTCCTTTGGCATTCAAAGCATACAATATGTTCAATATTTTCTCCTCTCTACTGGATGGACTGTTGACAGATAGCTTTTTGAAGAGGGAGATCAATACATTTATATCATAGACAGTAACACTTTCCTTCATTCAATTTCTTTGTGTCTTTTCCCTGCACTTTTGGACTCACCAGTTTTCAACAGCCTGCAATGATTTTGGCCCTCTGCTCATATATGGAGGAGGCTCTTCACCAGGTAAAGTATCAGAAGCCCCCTTTTACCACTATGTCAGACACAGCCTTTCTCTGAATGTGGTGGTAAGTAAATCATTTGAACAACATCAATCAAGGCATCACTATTTGCAAGCATCACTGTGTTTTTTGAAGGAAACCTAGCCACAGTGACACTGTTCTAAGGTTGCTGAGATATTTGTCACTTGACTTGTTCATCTCATGACCTGTTATATTGACAAAGCTCTTTGTGACTATGAAGGTCATTGCTTTCTTGAAAAACCAAGAACTTTCTCCTGCCTGTGTAATGACATTTGTTTATCATCTGTTCTGTTTGATCTTTTGGATAGACAGGGTCCTTGTGCTTTGGAAAGTTCATTGATGACAGGCCTTCTAGAGTTTCAACCATTCACCTGACTTGAAAGTTTCAGATGATCTCTTTTATCAGGCCAAACTCCCCTTTCCTTTGAGCTTATCATACTTCCACTACAATCCTGTTATGGTCAGCAATTACATTCATGAAACCTGAAGATATTGTTTCATTGTTTCAGTCAGGGCAAACCTGGACTTTTGCAGCCTTCTGAGTCAACTCTGGCCTGCACCCTCTGCTTATGTATGAAGGAGGCGCCCTAACCCTCTGCTTGTAAATGAAGGAGGTTCTGGGCCTTGACAATTTACCATTTAGCTGAGACAGTGGCGACCCTTTCTTACTGTGATTTTCATGCCGGAAAGAGCTGTAAGGTCCTGATGAGTGACCTTTGTTTTGCAGCTTCATCTCAGGCTCATAATACACTTAGAAGCAGCTGTTCCTCTAACTGTAAACTCAAACATTTACTCCATGATATGAAATATATTTCCTGTCTTTGTAGAACCATAGAACACAGTGAAAAACCTACTAGTCAGCTTGAGAATGGGCTTCATGCAGTGCTGAGACCTAGGGAATATGAGTGGCGTGAATTAAGGCTGTTTGTCAACTTCATTTGCAAATTAAGGGATCAGTCATGATAGGTCTGCTGCAGATGAGGGCTTTTTTGGCTTTTTGATGATTGCCAAAGGTGAAATGTCCTAAACGCCACTTCCTAACATAGGGGAGACCTTTGAAATAGATGTGGATTTGCCTTTTAAAGCTGATGGGCAGACTAATAAGGCTTAGGTTAGATAGGATTGTTGACAAGGAGGTTGTGGTTTTGCCAGGGGTGGACTGAATAGGTAAAAAGGCGAAAAAAGTTTTGGGAGGGTTTTCTGGATGACATATTGACATAAGGAAATCAAATTGCTTCTAGAAAACTTTTCCGTAGATATATTATCACTAACATAAAATACTATGTTTAAATGACCATTTGGTTTTTCACGCCTGGGAGGGGAACATTTGGATGGCAGCTTTATTGGCTGCGCATTATCCTAATGCAGGATGGAGGCCTTTGATGGGATGTCACAAGAGGAGGAGGGGAGAAATTTTTCTCTCCCTATATATTTCGAGGACAAGAAAAGATTTGAGGGGAGGATCAGAATGTTCCCAAATTTTAGTCAAAGCTAAATGGTGATGGCCAGAGTAGCAAGCAGCCTCTAACCGATGAATAAATGGGTAGAAAAGCTCCATAAGTCTCCTAAGGAGGAATAAAAACACTCCAAGTGTGAAAGGAGACACTCTTTACAGCTTAATAAAACACCTCCATGGGTGAACAGGGATAATATCAAGTTGGTTCAATCCACTTTGACTAAGTCAACAACGCAGTTGTGGAGGAGCAGGAATCAAAGAAGGGATAACGTAGTTTTGGAGGGAGATGAATCTTTTGATGGAGATGACCTAATTGAGTGGGGCCAAGGGCAAGCAAAATCATATTTTATTTAAGGAAGAGGATGGTAGCATTATTCTTCATGTCTTAGATTATTATCTTGTCTGCTCAGACTTTTTGCTTCCTCTTGCTGTTTAGCAGAGTAGCTATGTTGTTTAGCACCGGGTGTTCCAGAGCGGGAATCCTACCTATTCCCTTGAGGAGCCTCTAGGGAGAGTTTGCATTCATTTTCCACATCAAGTTTTCAGGCCAAGCTTCATCCTACCTCATCAGCGTAGTTTCTGAAGGTTATTGTGCAGTCTTGTAGGGTGTAACAGTGGAAGGGATTGGAATCCCTCTTTCTGAGCTAGTTTCTCATTGGAGGAGGGTTTCCTTCACTTGAGAGATATGTTTGGAGAGATATAGAGCTCATTTCAGATCTGTGGTAGCAGAACACTCATTTTCCAAGATTCTCAATGTTGTTCCATCTAGGGAATGTGTTATTTTTGGAGGCAGCTTCAGAGGATGGTCTAGTGGCTCCATTGCAATGTTTTCTTGTGATTGAGAGGTTCATCCTTTCATGGGAGGAAGCCCTTAAGGGATCTAAATTAGATCAGACATCTTTCAGCCTTATACACTCTTATGCTTTAGTGTTGCAATGGTGATTCAAAAATTTTCTGAAGATCACATTTGTATGCAGAGTGTTTGACAAGAAACCCTTCCCGGGTTCTCTTGTATTTTGTATAAGGAGACTAGATCTCAGTTATTAAGCATTATTGACTAATATATGAGTAGATCTACTTGTTCTCCTATTTTCTGAGTTGAAACCCTCATAGGACTACACAGTCTCTTTTGTGCATTGTTTCTGAGTAGCAGTGTCTGGGGTTTTTGGTCATTTTCAGCTACACTAGTGTGGGAGGTCTGTTTACCTCACCTAGTTTCATTTATTTCTGATTTCCTCTTGGACTCAGATGATAGATGGATTTATCTAGGATCCGAGTGATTATTTTTATTTTTATGGCATATATTTCAGGAAATGGGTTTTTTTTTAATGCATTGCTAAGCAATCCAAATTTGGAATATTTTAAGATATTCCCAATATTGCTTATTTTCCCTATTTTGGGATATTACATTGACTCAAATGCCTATTGCCCCTTATCTTCTAGAACTTCCTATACTTTTATCACTTTTTACATTTCCTCAATATTTTAATCTTTCTTTTACTAAAAAACACTAACTCCCACATGTCACATTCAACTAATTCAACAAATTATTTTTCCCCTCTTTTAGATTATCAAGATGGATCACAAGTACCTATCTCAACTACTCTAAGGAGATAGATGACCAGTAAGTTGCTCTACTTGACATAAAGCCTCCTTCTCCTTCGTCTCCACCCAACTAATGACCTTCTCAAAAAGATGAAGGCCTTGTTGCACCCGCTTATACATCTTCATGGAAAGGATAAAGTAACAACGCTTCGGTTCACTTCAGAGTCCCACACTTATCATAATGGTGTTGTCGTAGATACATACTGGTGTTGCCGTGCCATCGCACCCTCTCGATATATGATTACCTATCAGTTCAATACCACTTGTTCAATGGGAATGTATAACATAGGAAATTAACTTTTACTTGTTCTAAACACTTTTGGATTGCATCACATGCAATGTTATGTTATTTTTTTTATACTATTACTCTCACCATGCTGGATGCAATGTAGTTTGCAAATACCACTGGTTCAATGGAAATGTATAAAACAAGAAATTAACTTTGACTTGTTCCAAACACTTTTGGATTGCATTGCATGCAATTTTATGCTATCTTATTTGTACTATTTCTCTCACCATGCTAGATGAAATGTAGTTTACAACTCTTCCTCTATTTTCGTAACATATCGAATGAATGTATTAGAAACTAAATCACCATTTTTATACACTGTTCAATGTTATAAATACATAATGATTCTTCTAATTCTATACAGCCACCCACAATGTGATCACTACATCCATTTCCTTCCAATCCCCTCTCAGTAAGTGTACTTTCAACTCAGCAGCCCCATACCCTTCTCTACAACTTTCCATACTTGTATTACTTTTTTTCATTTCATCAATATTTTATGCTTTCCTTTTACTTCAGAACACTAATTTTGATATATCACATCCAATTACTTCAACTTCTATTTTCCCCCTCTTTCATAATACCAAGATGGATAGCAAGTACATGTTCCAACTTTATCGATACTGTGATGAGATAGAGGGACAACAAGTTGCTCTTCTTGACATAAAGGAAATACACCTTTCGCACTCGATCTTCCTTCTTCATCGTCTCCAATCAACTATTGACCTTCTGAAAAAGCTAAAGGCCTTGTTGCAACGAATTATACATCTGCATGAAATGGATACAATAAGAAAGCTTCGGTTGGATTGCCAGTCCCACAATTCTCATCTTGGTGTTGTCATAGATACAAACTGGTGTTGTCGTTGTCGTTGCACCCTCTGCATATATGATTATCTACCATATCAATACCACTTTTTCAAAAGATAATTTTAAAAACATAAATTGAATATGCTTCACTCCAAACACTTTTGGATTGCAGTGAATGCAATGTTATGCTATTTCTTTTGCACATTTCTGCTCAAAATGTGCTTCATTCCAAACACTTTTGGATTGCAATGAATGAAATGTTATGCTATTTTGTTTGCACATTTTCACTCACCATCGTGTATGCAATATAGTTTGCAACACTTCATCTATTTCAAAACATGTCAATTAAATCTATTAGAAATTAAAGTAGCCATTTTTATAGGTTGATAAATCCTATAAAATACATAATGCTTCCTTTTATTGATCTCAATATAAAGTCATTACTTCTTCGAATTTGATCAAGATCACTTTTATTTCAAAGCCTTTGAAAGAGCTTGTATACTGTCTTTATAATATAGCATTTCAAAATTAGTTGTTGAATGTAAAGGCAACCACCCACCATGTCTTCAAAGTTATAAATGTTATGTTTCTTCCTCTATAACTGTTTTTTACTCATTTCAATTTAGTAGTATACTGTCTTTATAATATAAACTACAAAAATTGAAAATTAGTTATTGAATGTAAAGGCAACCACCCATCATGTTAACAAATTTATACGTGCTATAATTGTTCCTCTACAATTATTTTCTATTCATTTCAATTTAGTAGTCATTGTAGGTGCCATTCATTCCCTTACATTACCATCACTATAACAAAATCTTGTTCCAATGTCCCATGAACCTTCTCCATGCCCAGTTGAAGAAAAAATAAATTTCTAGTTTAAAATATCGGTTGTATGGGTTGTATGTAACTCCTCCCTTACAACACAAAAAAACAACATAGCATATATTTCATACAGCACTAAATAACAACATAGCATAGACCTTCTCCGTGCCTAGTTGAAGAAAAAAAAATGGCTGGTTCAAAATATTGGTTATATGGGTTGTATCTAAATCCTCCCTTACAACACTAAATAATAACATAAGCATACATTTCATACAGCACTAAATAACAATGTAGCATAGATTGCATACAACACTAAACAACAACGTAGCATAGATTTCATGGTGCATAATCCCTCTCTTTAATTTCAACAACATTCTACTTGGAAGAAAAATTTTCTCTGCCATTACATGTTGTCTTTAACTTCAACAAAATTCTCCTCTACTATCTCTAATCTCAACAACTCATGTTGTCTTTAATTTCAACAACATTCTCCTGTGTTGTCTCTAATTTCAAAAAAAATATCCTTGCAGGGGAAAATTACATGCTTTCTTTAATTTAAACAAAATTCTCCTATGTTGTCTTCAATTTCAACAAAAAACTCCTTGGAGGGGAAAACTTGTCTGCCAGAAACTTGATAAAATGTCTATAAAGCTGACCTGCCCCCCCAAAAAATGTCAATATACAACTTTTTCATTCTTGCCTTTCTATCTTGTAATCATATTTTATTGTAAAGGCATCTTCTAATCATCTTTTATTGCAAATGACACAAAAACGTGGTCCCTATTATTGTCACATACAATGCCCTTATTCATGAATTCTGTAAGAAAGGCAAGCTTGCACAACTAAGAAATTCTTCTATAGAATGCCCAACAAGAAAATAGTCCCTCATGTTGTCATATACAATGTGTTTCTTGATGCCCATGTTAAGGAAACAAACTTATTGCTGGTTATTGCAAAGAAAACAAACTTCATAAAACTCTCGGGTTGTTACATATTATTGGTGCTTACTCTCAGAGTAAGCCAAGCTGGCACAAACTAGGAAATTCCTCTATGGAATACCCAACAAGAAAATATTCCCTGATGTTGTCACATGAAATGCATTTGTTGATGGCCACATTAAGGAATGGAAACACAAGGAACCCATTAATCCAAACCTTTCTATTCGTAAAATAGATACACTTTGCTTAAAATTTATACAGTTTCATTATTTTGGCTTATCTTTTGGATTGATTTCAGTTCGATTTATGTTGATTTTATGAAACATAACAACTTGTTTAAGAGTTGCTCATTTCATGCTGATTTCAAAGTTAGACTAGTTAGTTTTCTCTCTAAATTTTCAAAACTAACCTGTATACTCTGACTTTTCCTTATGTATGTTTCCATTTCATGTCAGTGGCACTACCATGCATATATACACCTGTCTCAGTTTAAAACTTATCTTCTTAACCTACTTAATAATTACTCCCCTTGCCATCTATTTCCCAATAAATTCCAAATCTGCATCCTTGTTTCTCGTAGAACTGCATCAACAACACTATACATTTCTCTACATTTCTATCGACGTGTCTTTGCACCCTCCTGGTGCAAATACTAGTTATATAATTTATAAATAGTTAGTAAAGTGAGATTGTGTTATATAGTAATTTTATTCATTTGCTCATGTCTAAGACACTAACGATTTTTAACCATCACATTTTATATTTAATTTAAAATCCAACTAAATGATTTATTGTGCACTTTCAATGTTTCTGGTCATGATTTAAAGGGAAGAATTCCTCCCGAGATCGGGCATCTTAAATTGTTGAAATTACTTGACCTCTGCTCCAATGAGCTCAATGGGTTTATTCCAGTCGAATTGGGGTTGCTTCACAAACTCCTGCACAAACTCAAATTATGAATTGAAAGGAGGAATTCCATGGGAGATTGGCCAAATTAAAGCTTTGCAACAACTTCACCTGAATAGCAATAAGATCAATGGTCGTATTCCAATTGACTTGGACCACCTTAAACCTTTGTGAGTTACAATGAGCTCAATGGTTCTATTCCAGCCGAATCGGGCCTGCTACAGAAACTAGAGCAACTGAATCTTGAAAACAATGAATTTTCAGGTAGTATACTGCCTCAGTTAGGTAATATGACACAACTTACACAACTTTTGATTTCTGGATTGAATATTTCTAATCTATTCCTTCTGAAATATCCATGCTTCCCCTCTCTAATCTCTCTCTCAGTGTTGTTAACATCACAGGGGATGCACTTAAAGCTATTACCAACTTGACCCTGCTAACTGACTTAGCGATTTACGAAAGTGGACTCACTGATATACCTGTATACATTTCCAATTTGACAAACTTGACCTCCTTTGATCTATTCGCAAATGCATCACTATCACTAACATTCCTAAATGCATTTTGAAGCCGACCAAGTTGAGTACATTAGATCTTAGCTCTAATATGTTAAGTGGTAACATTCCTACAACGGTTACCAATTTGACTCAATTGGTTTATTTAGATCATTCAAATAACAATTTAACAGGGACAATACCAAAAGCCATAGGAAAACATCATTTGTTTGCCATATTTAATTTTGAATTCAAATAAGTTAATTGGGCATATCCCATATAACATAGGCCATTTAAGCTCTCTCTCTCTACACTAACCATATATAATAACAATATCTTAGGGAGCATTCCCAAAAATATTAATGGTTTGGTTTCATTACAAAGATTAAATTTATCAAAAAACAACTTGGAGGGACCTATTCCTAATACCATTGTAAATTGTACTAATATCAAAATATTTTATGTGCATTCTAATAGCTTTTCTGGGAAATTTCTCGCATATTTGACCAATTATAAACAGCTTCGGTACCTAGATTTAAGGAAAAATATATTTACAGGAAACCTTCCTCAGTACTTCACATATTTTCAATACTTGGAAGTGTTAAGCCTTGGTTATAATAATTTGCATGGTTGTATTCCTCAACATATCACAAATCTAACCAACTTGCATATGTTGGATTTATCCAACATCAAATTGACAGACTATCTGGATTTGCAAGTGTGCCAGATATACATATTATTGAATTAAATGAGGAAATTATTATTGGCATGAATGAAAATGGCTATACTCTGTGATATCTCTTGCCTAGAGACATTATATTTGATTTGTCTTGTAATAATCTTACAGGACAAATACCTGTAAACATAGGAAGCATAAGTAGCTTACGACTATTCATTACGGGAATTTTGAGGTCTAAAACGGGCCTCCGAAGGAAATAATAAAATAATAGCTAAACCAATAAAATAATATTTATGAATTTGCAATTCACTTTTCGCATCAAAATCCATGTAACCATGGTTAAATTCAATTCAAAAGTTGTACCAAAATAAAATTTATAAAAAAAATTCTACTTATGTGACTATAAATAAGAACGAGATTTTCAAGAAAAAATCATTATCATTGAACAACTAATGCATTTGTCCATTGTACTTAAATAACTTAAAATAAAATATAAATATAAATTCATAAATTTTTAATTATATAATATACTATCAATTAAAATTTATATTGTTTAAATTATATAATAATATGTAATTAATATATTATGAGTACTTTACTTTACGACTTTAAAAGTGCTTAGAGCACATGTTATATATTGTGTACAGATATGCATTGTTTCTTTCAAAAAATATGAAATGACAATAATAATATTTTATTCAAAAAATGTGAAATGACATTTATTATGAGTACTTTACTTTATGACTTTAAAAGTACTTAGAGCACTACCATGGTTAACCATGAGTTTTTATCCACCATTTAGAATGTGACATGTAAGTACCTTTAACTCTTTCCCTTTTTGCCAAAAAGTTGGGTTACACTTTTTACCCTTTTTTGAGAAAAAACTTTCATTTTTTTCTATTCTTCAACTTTCTGCAAGCTAAAACAAATTTTCTGTTTAGAATTTCATTTTGCAATAAAAGTAAAAGTTGTTAGAAATTTTATTAGCTTTCTATTATTATTTTTTGGAAATTTTTTATCCACATTTGATATGCCAACTTAGCTTTTCTTTGAGTGTGTGTTTTTTAACATTCAAAGGATTCATAAGAAGTCATGTTAATACACAATGTTGTATTCTCTGAAACTTTGTGTTTTTGAGAAACAAAATGTGTTACAACAATATAGACAGAGTCTACTTCGGTTTCATCATATTTACAAAGCCAACAGATGCATATCATAATTACTAGAATTTTTTGAACTAGTCCAATATAAAAAAACTGCATATTTTGAATATGTTTCGCGACGCAAGAAATTTCTTAACATATAAGTTATAAACTAAAAATATAAAAACTACCCATTAGAGACGACGGAACAATGTAATGCACCACAATTTTTCAATTTTTTTTACAACGTATTTTGGAAGATACAAAATTATGATTTCACCGAATCATAATGACCTTCAAATATTGTTTACACCCGTTTTATTACAAAATTAATTAAAATTAGTAAATATTTATAAAATTCCATAAAATTTATATTTCCTGAAAGTAGATTCAATTCTGAAATTGCTTGTCTTGGTTCCGACAGTTAATCCAGAATGTTTCATGGAGTTTGATCAGTCCAAAGTTGAAGATACGTATTCAAAGCTTGGTTCTACATAATTGCCGACGCATTAGTTCCGCCGAACTCCTAAAAAAAGTTCGGTTGAATTGTTTTTTGCGTTGACGACCCGTCAAGTCTAACGACATAAAAGTTCGGTCGAATTTTGTATAAAATCTTGGCCGAACTTTTACCCAATTTTTTGTCAGTCGGAAAATACCACTGACCTCTCCAAAAAAACATTTCACGGCAATATAAATTGTAGCGAAATCATTCATTATTTTCGCATATTTTCGCACATTTGACCTGATTTTACAAAGGTCTTGGTCTGATTTTGCAAAGAATTGTTTTGGATTTAAGGACTTTTCTTGGAGGTACATTCAAAGAACATTTTTGCAAAGGATTGTTTTGGGTTGAAAGACTTTTTTTGGAGGTACATTCAAAAGACATTTCTTGGAGGTATGTGATACATTTTTTGGATGATTTTTGGGCTTCATTTTTTTTTAAAGTATGGATTTGGGCTTAATTTTCATTGTTTTTGAAGGTATGGATTTGGGCTTAGTTTCGAAAGGACTCTTTTTAGGCTTAATATTCAAAAGAAATTTTTTGGACATTTTTTGGAAGTATTTTTTAAAGTGATATTTTTTTAGAGGTTTTTTTGAAGTATTTTTTAAAGTGGCATTTTTTAAGAAGTTGGAATTAATTTTCAATGGACATTTTTTGGAGGCATTTTTTTAAAGTGACATTTTTTTAGAGTACGTGTTTTGGGTTGAATTAAATCTTTTATAATGATTTTTTAAAATGAGTTTTTGTTTAACTTTTTAAATGAATTTTTTTTGTAGGACTTGGAAGGAAATATTTTGAGTTTCATTTAATTTTATAAGACATTTTTTTTTCGGATTTTTTGAAGTAAGTGTTTTGGATTGAAGTATTTATTTTTTGCAAAATTTTTAAAATGAGTTTTTTTTAAATTAAATCTTTTGTGATGTTTTATTTAATTGAGTTTTTGTCTAAATTTCTAAAGGAAATTTTTTGAACTTCATACGCTATTATCATGGGAAATCGATGAAATTTTATGAGAAAATATGATCGAAAAAGAGACCATGAGGAATGTACAGAAGAGACAAGACAATATCACAAAAGAAAGATTGAGCAGAAAACCAACCTCAACTAGAAGTTGAAGCAGGTATGCAAATGTAAATATTGTGAGTTTGATATATTTAAAATTTTCCTAGTGTAAAATATGAAGCTTAACTTTTATTTGATGAACTATTTTGAAAAATATTTTTCAATGTAAACAGAGAGAGATATTCCTCAAAACATTGATGATGAGATACAAAATTTTGAAAGAGAAAGTGAGAGATATTGAACCAATGATTGAAGATGGTGAAAATGCTGAAAGAAATTCAAGTGAAGAAATTGAATCACAAGGTATATATATATATATATATATATGCTGAACACATGCACGTTTTATTGAAATTATACATATATTTATTAATTTAGTTATTTATTGAATATGTAAACTTATTATGTACTATTCATTCAAATATGTATAGATGAAATCAATGTCGGTGATGAGATGTTAGAAAATGTCGACACTCACACATATGGAGATAAAAGAGTTGACCATTATATATGATATCATGTTAACCGCATTTTTGATCATAAAGGAAAATGTGACAGTTCAAGCCCAAATGTTGAAAGGTCTCCTATCATTAAGGAAATTAAAAGAAGCTACGACTTTATTGGGTATTCAAAAATCAACAAAAGATAAAAAAATGAAGGAAAATGTGATACAAAATATAAATAGTGCTATAAATTCAATTAGAAGATCTAGACAGAAAAATGGCCTGTGTTTTTCAGTATAGAAAATACATATGCGTTGGTTTCATCAAGTACTAAAGAGAATCGCTGGTAAAATCTATGGTAATATAGCCATTAGAACCTCATGTGAAAAACTTTGCACGAATCGAAAATTTCGGTTGCAAATAGATGTAAATGATGAAATCGCTTGTTGGAGAGCTATTTGTAGGCAACCATACAAAGATAGACCTAGAGAAAATGTTTAAAAAATAATATATGATTATTGGAAGAATGTCTACGTGTTTCCACACCGCAAAGCATGCATGCAAAGAATAATAGAACAGTTGTTCCTTAAGGCGAACAACATGAAAAAAATTTCTTGGAAACCACTTAGATAGAGTTGTTCAACAAGTTCAAAGAATAGAATCATGAAATCCATGTGTCAATCAGTGCGTTTGTTCAAAAAAAAAACCATGGTATGTAAAACCTATCACTGTGTGCGACACTTGTTGTTGTCATTATCATGTGGAATTTGAGTTACATTATGACACATTCCTTAATTTTGGTAGTACATTTTGGAAGGATTCACCTCCTCCTTCCACTATCCGTTATTTCATATCTCAATTTCTATGTGAAAGACAAAGCGATGAACTATTTTATCAAAAGAAATGTGTTGGTGTGGTAAAGCTTGAAAAGAAATGTTTATTTTTATCCCAAATGACAAAATATAAATGAAACAAGAGGAGATTGTTGGTATTTCCAATCGTGATATAGTAATTAAAACCTTAAGCTTTACCTAACCTTTAGCCCTTCAATTATGGGCAACATAGGCAATGCAGATTATAGAATTTAAGTGGTAAAATATATTAAAGATGGGAAAGGGGTAGGTTTAATGACCAAGTCTAATATGGATGAATTCTTGGTATACATCTATATTAATATATCCCTTACGATGCAAGGAGATAAATAATCCTTCCAATCCAAGACCAGCAAATACGAATGGGAAGTGGGTCATCCACACCAATCCCGTGAGAAATGGAGAAATAAGAAACTTCATCATTGGTTCAATTTTTGGAAGGGAAGAACCAAAGCATTAAATCTACTAAATCACTACTCTCTAGCATTGCATAGTAGTTTCACCAATTGAATAAAATTTAAAAATGGAAATCATATCATATTCAAAGAGATAGAAAGGTTAAATATTGCATAAGCATTTCACTAGTTGGATAAAATTCAAAAAGGAAAAATCTGAAATAGAATCTTATTCACAAGATAGAAAGGTTAAATTTCTTCTCTATATAATATATCAAGGCAATCTTCTTTTGAAAAAGTCACTCATCCAAAGTGTAGATTTAGGTGATTACTAATGTCATCAATTTACCAATTTATAAATCAACAAGGCTACCTAGTTGAGTGCATTAATGACATTCACCCCAATTCAACAAACATATATCTACTTCTTATCTTTCCAATCAAAATTAAGGGGATTTATATGGGAAAGAGACGCAGAACATATATCCCATCAACTACTTTTTAGAGGTCAATGAAGGTATCTAGTGAAATGGAAAAGGTCAGATAAGGCTCAACCGATAGGAGTTTTCATCATGTGGGAAAATGTTTGGAACACTTGATTTTACTCAAGTAATCCTAAGATTTCTTTTGACCTCTACGTACTCTTTTTTGAGTGAAAAAATTCCCAATAGGAAGAACATAGCTTTTCAATCCAACTAACCATATCAATTGAGCTCTATTTGAAAAAAGAGTAAAGAAAAGCTAACATGCCAACAAAATAACATCCTTGGTTGTCATTTTTTATTGGAATAGCTAAATCATATTAAGGATTCTCCATCCAAAAAAAATTTCAATGAAGAGAATAATAAGAATCCAAAAGTTTCTAAAAAGAATTATTGCCTCTTTATTCTTTTTAAGAATAATAAGAATTCTTTTTAGAAACTTTTAGATTTTTATTATTCTCTTTATTGAAATTGTTTTTGGATGGAGAATATTTAATATGATTTAGCTATTCCAATAAAAAATGACAAACAAGGATGTTATTTTGTTGGCATGTTAGCTTTTATTTACTCTTTTTTCAAATAGACCTCAATTGATATGGTTAGTTGGATTGAAAAGCTATGTTCTTCCCATTGGGAATTTTTTCACTCAAACAAGAGTATGTAGAGATCAAAAGAAATCTTATGATTACTTGAGTACAATCAAGTGTTCCAAACATTTTCCCACATGATGAAAACTTTTATTGGTTGAGCCTTCTCTGACCTTTTCCATTTCACTAGATACCTTCATTGACCTCTAAAAAGTAGTTTATGGGTTATATTTTATGCCTCTCTTTCCCATATAAATCCCTTTAATTTTGATTGGAAAGATAAGAAGTAGATATGTGTTTGTTGAATTGGGGTTAATGTCATTAATGCACTCAACTAGGTAGCCTTGTTGATTTATAAATTGGTAAATTGATGACATTAGTAATCACCTAAATCTACACTTTGGATGAGTGACTTTGTCAAAAGAAGATTGCCTTGAGTTATTATATGGAGAAGAAATTTAACCTTTCTATCTTGTGAATAAGATTCTATTTCAGATTTTTCCTTTTCGAATTTTATTCAACTAGTGAAATGCTTATGCAATATTTGACCTTTCTATCTCTTTGAATATGATATGATTTCCCTTTTTAAATTTTATTCAATTGGTGAAACTACTATGCAATGCTAGACAGTAGTGATTTAGTAGATTTAATGCTTTGGTCCTTCCCTTCCAACAATTGAACCAATGATGAAGTTTCTTATTTCTCCATTTCTCACGGGATTGGTGTGGATGACCCACTTCCCATTCGTATTTGTTGGTCTTGGATTGGAAGGATTATCTCTCTCCTTGCATTGTAATGGATATATTAATATATATTTTCTAAGAGTGAGAATTCTATTTGTCACAAACATATATTATAGCTGTGCTCATGGCCTCAAAAGTGCAGGCCATCAGTGGTGGCACAAGTCCAACAAAATAACAAAAATCGAGCTGCCCGCATGGGGAAACCAACCCATGAAAGGTTTGTGATGCTGCCTCTATGGAGGAAACTAGCTACATAAGGACATAGCCTAATACATCCCAAAACAGAAAAAATAACAAGAGATCTGGAAAAAATTACTTGGTCAAGTTCAGTGGAACTAAAGACCATAGTCATCTAAGGGAGGCTCTTCTTCAATCTGGCACCAATATCCATCATCATCGTCCGGTAAGGGGCCACATTGAGCTGTTGCCGCACCTGCACCGTAACCGCCTTCCTGTTTGCCTTTGTCCTAAAGATGGCTCGAGCTGCAATCGCCTGTCTTGTGAGAAGTACCCCTATTCGAAGCTTGAGGAGGTTGCATGATGTCAGAGGGACCAGGCATATTACTTGGGCATGCGGGCGAGGAGGGGCCAGGAATTACCTCAGGAATTTCTCGAAAAGAAACCTGTCTGTCGTCACAACTAGAGGGCAGTTGGTGCTGCACTGGAAGTGAAAATGAGTAGTAGTTGGGCTATGCAGGGAGGCAGAGGTAGCGGGATGAGAGAGAGGAGGCGCCATATAATCAGAGGTAGCACACTTGGGGGAGGAGGTGGCCAGACGACCACGCCCACTGCATGTGTCGGGGTAGCTACCCTAAAGATGCTCATGAGAAGACGAGGAGGAGCTGGAAGTGGAAGAGCGACACCGACCAAAAGAGCGTGCCCTGGAACTACCTCTTTGGCATCTCAAGTGATGCCTCAGTTGAGGCATGTCTACATGCATCGAGAGGGAGTTGAAAGAGTTGGCCGCGGTGGGAAAAGAGGCAGAGGGTGAATTGAGCTCGAACAGGGGGGGAGGATTGCAGAGGACCGAATGGGCTCTGAGAATAATGAAAGCTGGGGAGGAATTCAACATAGCAGCCCAGGTTGCAACGCCTGCCGAGGGAGTTGCGAGAGCTGGGTGCCTTAGCCTCTAGGGAGCAACCAAATCGGACAGGCAGAAACAGAGACGACATATAAACCACCAGACGGAGCTGAGGCAATAACTGTAACCCAAGCGCAAAGGCGAGGAGCTGAGGAGAAGAACCAGAGGGTAGAATTTTGAAATGTTGGTGGCCTCGACACACACAACGGCATAAATGCCGCACATGGTAACGGCCTTGAGTATTAAAGGCATGGAGGCACCATAAGTGAGGCCTGCAGGTGGCCATGGCCTTTACACGAAGTCCCAGGCCCATCTCCCTAAACTTACACCTTGGACACCCGATATGGGGCGAAGGGATATATTAATATAGATGCAGGTCAATACCATCCATATTGGACTTGGTCATTAAACTGCACTTTTCCCATATTTAATATATATTTTACCACTTAAATTCTATAACTTTCATTGCCTATGTTGCTCATAATTGAAGGGCTAAAGTTAGGTAAAGCTTAAGGTTATAATTAGTATATCATGATTGGAAATACCAACAATATCCTCTTGCTTCATTTATATTTTTCCATTTGGATAAAAAATAACATTTATTTTCAATTTTTAGGCCTTAAAGCTTGAGAGAAATGACATTTACATTCTTTGCAAAATTATTTTATGAACTTACAAAAAACAGGATTTAAATTTAATGGGAGAAAGCCAACATGACATGTACATGCTTTAAAACTTTTCCTAAGAATTTATGGGAGAAATGACACATGTACACAATTTTCCTTAAAGTGGTTGAGGTTTATGGATATTAAAATGAAGAACTTATATTTATATATGTTACAGAGATTGACTGTAGGGGAATTTACTGGATATGTCACCTTTGAGAAAAGATGAGATCTAGAGGCTACCTGGCCCTTTACAGACTCTGCCTTTAGAACTTGTAGAAGTTAAGACTCAATAGACAGACTAAAATCCTATGAAAGTTCAAAATTCTATGAGAGTTCAGCCACTTTAGGTTCAATTTTTAGGCCTTAAAGCTTGAGAGAAATGACATTTACATGCTTTGCAAAATTATTTTATGCACTTACAAAAAGCATGTACATAGTTTTCCTTAAAGTGGTTGAGGTTTATGGATATTAAAATGAAGAACTTCTACTTAAAGATCTGTTCTAGAGATTGACTGTAGGGGCATTTACTGGATATGTCACCTTTGAGAAAAGATGAGATCGAGAGGTAACCTGGCCCTTTATAGACTCTACCTTTAGAACTTGTAGAAGTTAACACTCAATAGACACACTAAAAACCTATGGAAGTTCAAAATTCTATGAGAGTTCAACCACTTTAGGTTCAATTTTTAGGCCTTAAAGCTTGAGAGAAATGACATTTACATGATTTAAAAAAATATTTTATGCACTTACAAAAAAACATGCTTTAAATTTAATGGCAGAAAGCTAACATGACATGTACATTCTTTAGAAAACTTTGCTTAAGAATTTATGGGAGAAATGACACATGTACACAGTTTTCCTTAAAGTGGTTGAGGTTTATGGATATTAAAGTGAAGAACTTATATTTAGATCTATTACAAAGATTTACTGTAGGGGCATTTACTGGATATGTCACCTTTGAGAAAAGATGAGATCTAGAGGCTACCTGGCCCTTTACAAACTCCGCCTATAGAACTTGTAGAAGTTAACACTATATGTCCCAATTATACCCTATGAAGGGTGTAGAGGACCCGTGGAATCACTCACACTACTTTACGTAGACATAAGGGTGTATAAGAATGCATGTGTTTTACATTGAATATTTTTCATTTTAAATTAAGAATCTATAATTTGAAACAATTACCTATATAAAGTTAAAACCTATGTTTTGTATCAAATCACTTTTGGTTTCAATGGGAAACTTTTATGGCTAATGTGTTTTTTCTCGAAATGTGATACACCCCATTAAAATGGGAGATATATCGAAATGATTCCTATGGTGTAATAAAATAGTTATAGTTTCAAGTAGTTTAAAAATATAGATGCATAAATTCAATGAGCATAGTTTTGAGATATAAAAGTCCAAAATGGAAGAGTTGTTTGTGAACAAATATCAGTGGATCACTATGGATATATCTGCTTCATTAAAATGGATTTTTCTAGAAGGATGTCCACTAAGTTGGAAAGAAGGGAAAGTATCACAATTATATGTTAATGTGCATGTGTTTTACATTGAATATTTTTCATTTTATTAAAAATATAGTTGAAACAATTAACTATATAAGGTTAAAACCTATGTTTTGTATCATATCACTTTTGGTTTCAATGGGAAACTTTTATGGCTAATGTGTTTTTTCTCGAAATGTGATACACCCCATTAAAATGGGAGATATATCGAAATGATTCCTATGGTGTAATAAAATAGTTTCAAGTAGTTTAAAAATATAGATGCATAAATTCAATGAGCATAGTTTTGAGATATAAAAGTCCAAAATGGAATAGTTGTTTGTGAACAAATATCAATGGATCACTATGGATATATCTACTTCATTAAAAGGGATTTTTCTAGAAGGATGTCCACTAAGTTGGAAAGAAGGGAAAATATCACAATTATATGTTAATGTGCATGTGTTTTACATTGAATATTTTTCATTTTATTAAGAATCTATTTGAAACAATTAACTATATACTTGGTTAAAACCTATGTTTTATATCAAATCACTTTTGGTTTCAATGGGAAACTTTTATGGCTAATGTGTTTTTCTCGAAATGTGATAGATCCCATTAAAATGGGAGATATATCGAAATGATTCCTATGGTGTAATAAAATAGTTGAGTAGTTTAAAGATATAGATGCATAAATTCAATGAGCATATTTTTGAGATATATAAGTCCAAAATGGAATAGTTGTTGGTGAACAAATATCGTTGGATCACTATGGATATATATGCTTCCTTAAAAGGGATTTTTCTAAGGATGTCCACTAAGTTGGAAAGAAGGGAAAGTATCACAATTATATGTTAATGTGCATGTGTTTTACATTGAATATTTTTCATTTTATTGAAAATCTATTTGAAATAATTAAATTATTTAAGATTAAAACCTATGTTTTGTATCAAATCACTTTTGGTTTCAATGGGAAAATTTTATGGCTAATGTGTTTTTCGAGTCAGGATACACCCATTAAAAATGGGAGAGATATATCGAAATCATTCCTTATGGTGTAATAAAATAGTTTCAAGTAGTTTAAAAATATAGATGCATAAATTCAATGAGCATACTTTTGAGATATAAAAGTCCAAAATGGAATAGTTTTTTGTGAACAAATATCAATGGATCGCTATGGATATATATGCTTCATTAAAAGGGAATTTTCTAAAAGGATGTCCACTAAGTTTGGAAGAAGGGAAAGTATCACAATTATATGTTAATTCACGTGTTTTACATTGAATATTTTTCATTCTAAATTAAGAATATATTTGAAAAAATTACCTATATAAGGATAAAACCTATGTTTTCTCGATTTTTTTATTTTATTGTATTGTTTAAAATTGAAGAAGCACAAATTGAGATTACTGTCAAGCTGCGCGCGCGCCCATGGGTGCTCTGCAGCTGCCCTAGCTGCGCCTGGTCGGCGCCCCTTCTTCGAGCGGTCTCCTCCATCATGGATCCTGGAGGGGGCCCGCTGTAGATCCTCCCTTGCCTCCTGAGTCGGTTCCGTTCAATCCCACTCAAGCCCCTTTTCGGCACCCGGCCCCATCCGGTATTCACAGAATTAAAAAATCATAAACTATGGACATATCTACTTCATTAAAATGGATTTTTCTACAATGATGTCCACTAAGTTGGAAAGAAGGGAAATTATCACAATTATATGTTAATGTGCATTTCATTAAAAATCTATTTGAAACAATTAACTATATACTTGGTTAAAACCTATGTTTTTGTATTAAATTTGTTTTTTCTCGAAATCTTGTTGGTGAACAAATATCAATGGATCACTATGGATATATATCTGCTTCATTAAAAGGGATTTTTCTAGAAGAATGTCCACTAAGTTGGAAAGAAGGGAAAATGTCACAATTATATGTTAATGCATGTGTTTTACATTGAATATTTTTCATTTTATTAAAATAAAATTTGAAACATTAAAGTATATATAATTTAAAACCTAGATGTTTTGTATCAAATTACTTTTGGTTTCAATGGAAAAATTTTAAGGCAAATGTGTTTTTCTCGAAATGTGATACACCCCATTAAAATGGGAGACATATCAAAATTATTGCTATGGTGAAATAAAATAGTTTCAAGTAGTTTAAAGATATAGATGCATAAACTCAATGTGCATAGTTTTGAGATATATAAGTCCAAAATGGAATAGTTGTTGGTGAAGAAATATCAGTGGATCACTATGGATATATTTGCTTCATTAAAAGGGATAGGAAGGATGGACTTAAGTTGGAAAGAAGGAAAATATCACAATTATATGTTAATGTGCATGTGTTTTACATTGAATATTTTTCATTTTGTTAAGAATCTATTTTCAAAATATTTAACTATATACTTGGTTAAAACCTATGTTTCAAGTATCAAATTACTTTTTGTTTCTAAATACTATACATGTTTTACATCGAATATTTTTAATTTTATTAAAAATCTATTTGAAATTAAAAATCTATTTGAAAAAATTAAACCATATAAGGTTAAAACCTATGTTTTGTATCAAATCACTTTTGGTTTCAATGGGAAACGTTTATGGCTAATTTGTGTTTTTTTGGAAATGTGATACACCCATTAAAATGGGAGATATATGGGAATGATTGCTATGGCGTAATAAACTAGTTTCAAGTAATTTAAAGATATATAGATATGCATAAATTAAATGAGCATAGTTTTCAAATATAAAAGTCCAAAATGGAATAGTTGTTTGTGAACAAATATCAGTGGATGACTATGGATATAGATCTTCTTCATTAAAAGGTATTTTTCTAGAAGGATGTCCACTAAGTTGGGAAGAAGGGAAAATATTACAATTAAATATATTAATGTGCATGTGTTTTACATTGAATATTTTTAATTTTATTAAAAAACTATTTGAAAAAATTAACTATATAAGGTCTAAATCTATGTTTTGTATCAAATCACTTTTGTTTTCAATGGGAAAATTTTATGGCTAATGTGTTTTTCTCGAAATGATCCCTATGGTGTAATAAAATAGTCTCAAGTAGTTTAAATATATAGATGCATAAATTCAATGATCATAGTTTTGAGAAATATAAGTCCAAAATGGAATAGTTGTTAGTGAACAAATATCATTGGATCACTATGGATATATTTGCTTCATTAAAAGGGATATTTCTAGAAGGATGACCACTAAATTGGAAATAAGGGAAAATATCACAATTATATGTTAATGTGTGTATGTGTATTACATTGAATATTTTTTATTTTATTAAAAATCAATTTGAAACAATTAACTATATAAGGTTAAAACATATGTTTTGTATCAAATCAATTTTGGTTTCAATCATAAAATTTTATGGCTAATGTTTTTTTCTTGAAATGATTCCTTTGGTGCAATGAAATAGTTTCAAGTAGTTTAAAGATATAGATGCATAAATTCAATGAGAATAGTTTTGAAATATATAAGTCCAAAATGGAATAGTTGTTGGTGAACAAATATCAGTGGATCACTATGGATATATATGCTTCATTAAAAGGGATATTTCTAGAAGGATGAGGACTAAGCCGGAAAGAAGGGAAAATATCACAATCATATGTTAATGTGCATGTGTTTTACATTGAATATTTTTCATTTTGTTAAGAATCTATTTTCAAAATATTTAACTAAATACTTCGTTAAAACCTATGTTTCAAGTATCAAATTATCTTTTTTTGTTTTCTAACAAGCATATACATGTTTTACATCAAATATTTTTCATTTTATTAAAAATATATTTGAAACAATTAAACTATATAAGGTTAAAACCTATGTTTTGTATCAAATCACTTTTGGTTTCAATGGGAAACATTTATGGCTAATTTGTGTTTTTCTGGAAATGTGATGCACCCATTAAAATGGGAGATATATTGGAATGACTCCTATGGTGTAATAAAATATTTTCAGGTAATTTAAAGATATATAGACATGAATAAATTCAATGAGCATAGTTTTGAGATATAAAATTCCAAATGGAATAGTTTTTTGTGAACAAATATCAGTGGATCACTATGGATATAGATTTGCTTCATTAAAAGGCATTTTTCTAGGAGTATGTCAACTAAGTTGGAAAGAAGGGAAAATATCACAATTAAATATGTTAATGGGCATGTGTTTTACATTGAATATTTTTCATTTTATTAAAAATATATTTCAAACATTTAAGTATATAAGGAAAACCTTTGTTTTGTATCAAATCACTTTCGGTTTCAATGGGAAACTTTTATGGCTAATGTGTTTTTCTCGAAATGATTCCTATGTTGTAATAAAATAGTTTCAAGTAGTTTAAAGATATAGATGCATAAATTAAATGAGCATAGTTTTGAGATATAAAAGTCGAAAATGGAATAATTGCTGGTAAAAAAATATCAGTGGATCACTATGAATATATCTACTTCATTAAAAGGATTTTTCTAGAAGGATGGACTAAGGAAAGAAGGGAAAATATCACAATTTTTTTATTCCCCGATCTTATAAAAGGTTTCCCCTAATCCACTTTTATAACTTTTCATGAACCACATTCCCAAACCCACCCATCTATGTACATAAGAGCCAAGCCAAGTGTAAAAAGGGCTTATTTCATATTCTACTTTAACACATATGTGATTAATTATCGTTAGAATTTATATGGTAGAAATACGTATAAAGAGTAATCCTTAGTATAGATCTATTTTAAATTTAAGGAATAAAGGGAAGTTTTTTAGAATTTTTTTTAGAAAGTTTCTTGAAGGAAGTTCAAGAAATTTTATGATATATGAAATATTAAATGAAAATAAAAGTTAGGAAGTTAGGAAAGGAAATTAGAATAGAAATTAAGGTAAGACCATGACATTATACCCAATATTGAAAAAATTCAAAGTTAGGAAAGGGAATTAGAATAGAAATTAAGATAAGACCATGACCTTGAAGGAAGTTCAATCAATATTATGATAAGAAATATTAAATGAATTTTTTTTTTAGAAAGTTTCTTGAAGGAAGTTCAAGAAATATTATCATATAAGAAATATTAAATGAAAATAAAATTTAGGAAGTTAGGAAAGGGAATTAAAATAGAAATTAAGGTAAGACCATGACCTTATACCCAATATTGAAAAAAGGAAAAGTTAGGAAAGGGAATTAGAATAGAAATTAAGGTAAGACCATGACCTTTTACCCAATATCAAAAAAGGTGGACAAACTATATATATCATGAAGGAAGTTCAAGAAATATTATGATAAGAAATACTAAATGAAAATCAATGTGTGAGGAAGTTAGGAAAGGGAATTAGAATAGAAATTACAAGACCATGACCTTACCCAATATAATGATTCGTTGATTTCGTTTATCTCCAAGGTCAAAAGGAAAATCAAAGTTAGGAAAGGGGAATAGAACTAAGAATAGAAATTGCTGCAGGACCATGACCTTTTACCCAATATTGAATGAAGGTGAGAAACCATATATATCATGAAGGAAGTTCAAGAAATATTATGATAAGAAATATTAAATGAAAATCAAAGTTAGGAAGTTAGGAAAGGGAATTAGAATAGAAATTAAGATAAGACCATGACCTTTAAACCAATATTGAACGAAGGTGAGAAACTATAGATATCATGAAGGAAGTTCAAGAAATATTATGATAAGAAATATTAAATGAAAATAAAAGTTAGGAAAGGGAATTAGAATAGAAATTAAGGTAAGATCATGACCTTTTACCCAATATTGAACGAGGGTGAGCAACCATATATATCATGAAGGAAGTTCAAGAAATACTATGATAAGAAATATCAAATTTTTTTTGTAGAGGCTTAAATTCTGAGTAAATTTAATTTAACTACTTTTAATATGAGATATGAACAGTCAATTCTTAGCATAAGCAATGAGCCTTAATGAGGTCAACAGGTCTAATAACACCAATAATGACATGTTGAAAGACCATTGACCCTTGTATTGTGATTACGTAACTAACATAAGATGTTACCTATTATAACAAAGGTTGTAGATATTCCATAAGGTTGAATACACTGTAACCACTTTCACGATACTAGAAGCTCTCATTACACTAGTTAACATATGGAATAGAACATATGGACTAGTGTAGATTACATAAATAGTATTGGCTATTCTCTGAGCTATCAAGAAATAAATTGGCTATTCTTTAATATTGAATTAAGGTGAGCAACCATAGATATCATGAAGGAATTTCAAAAAATATTATGATAAGAAATATTAAATCTTTTTTTGCAGAGGCTTAAATTATGAGTTAATTTAATTTAACTAATTTTAATATGAGATATGAACAGTCAATTCTTAGCAAAATAAATGATCCTTAATGAGGTCTATGGTTCTAATAACACCAATAATAGCATGTTGAAAGACCATTGATCCCAGTATTTTGATTACGTAACTAACATAACATGTTACCTATTCTAACAAATGTTGTACATATTCCATAAGGTTGAATACACTGTAACAACTTGCATGATACTAGAAGCTCTCATTACACTAGTTAACACAGGGAATAAAACACATAGACTAGTGTAGATTACATAACTAGTATTGGCTATTCTCTAAGCTGTCAGCATCATATGACTTAAGTTTGGGCAACTGGATGTTCTATGGCTATCTCCAAACTCACTGCTGACAGCATTGTGTGAATAACAGGAGTCATAAAGGAACAAGAATAAAAAATAAAAACCTTTAAGAGAACACTAAGGTTCTTTGAAGAAGAAAGATCAGACCGTGAGAAGCAGAAAAAATACCTCCAAGAGTTTTGAGAAAAAGAACTGGATCTGGAAGGAAAATTGTTGGATTCATATTATTTGGTATATTTCCAAGCTCATGAACTCTTGCTGTATGAAAAATAATTTAGGGAATTCGTCCAAGAAGGGGAGAGTGTGCAGAAGCAGGCAGACACTCTTAACTTAAAGCCAATGTTGCAGAAGTCCTTAAATAAATGGCAAGGATCATTTTCCAAGAAACCTGACATCCCTGAGGTGCTACGAAAATCTCAAGAGCTTATATATAAATTTTATTTTTTTAAATGTAAACACAAATTAGACTCCCTAGTTGAGAAAGCTTTTGGAATGGTGCATCTATGTAACTCAATCAAGGAACACATAGACTAGTGTAGATTACATAACTAGTATTGGCTATTCTCTAATCTATCAGCATCATACAACTTAAGCTTGGCATTTCTCAAAGACAGGGACAACTTACAGAGAGGTATTTCAAATCCTTAATAATCCAATATTGGAGAAAAGAGACGAACTAAACTTCTATTGCTCTTATAATATATTTCTGTTTTATTTTTATTTGTCTTATTCGAGTTAGATATCTTCTTCAGCATGGCTATGTAGAATATGAAAAAGTGTTAAATTGTTAAACAGAGAGGATGTGTAATGAAAAACTGGAACATACCAGTATATCTATGTAAAGTATTTCCGAGAAAAGGTGATCATGGATTGGTACATTTATAAAACCAGGTTTTTTTTCTTACTGAAAAAAATAAATATCCACATAATCATAGAGAAGCCGAACCTGACCTTCTTATAACCGGTAAATTAGAAAAAATTAGGAACATCCCTGGAGAACATCCCTACAAAAAAACTTCAATGAGGTGTGGGCTGCTGCCACTCTTTATTCATGGTGGTGGTCAAGAGTATTTCCAACACTTCGCAACCTTTCAACAAAATATTCCAGACATAACCACTCCCACCACCATTTTGTTAACTCTCTGCCCCGTCTCCATTTCTCTTGTCCTCCACTCCACTCCACTCCACTCCACTCCATGACTACTTCATCCTCACTCCACTACCCGATCAACAAATTTAGATCAGAATTTTTCTAATAAATCTATCTATTATTCAAATTATTGTACACATTGGAAGAAATCAAAACAGAGAATGACCCTTGCGACTCATGACTAAAATATGGGATGGTAATAGCATTATAATATTTTTTATGGAAACCATGGGAAGATCCCCACAATATGCCAATTGGAGAAATGACATGCAATTAAGAGAAAGATAGTTTAATTTTTTCTGCAATTTTACATACCCTTATGTATATAATACAACTCTAGTATTCCTTGATTTTTCATATTTGATTATACATACCCAAAAAATTTCCTCCTCGAATTTCCAGTTGTCCCTTGATCACTCTGTAAAATAGGACTAGGATCATTTAGAAACCTCAGCTCCATAGGGGCTCAATCCTAGAACATATTAAGCATATTAAAATAAGATATAGTCAATTCCTACATGGGAAACTTTTTTTAAGATCCCGATCTATATTTTTCTCAAATAAAAATAAAATCAAACTCAGAAACTAAGAAAAATCAAATATTTATAAATTGAGACCCTCCTCATTGTGTCCTGATCTTCTACAAGAGTAGGATCCTAGTCGTTGGTATCCAAGTTGCTACGAACAATGATATGTTCCATTAACCACTCTCCTCTTGAAAATCCAAATGGAAATATTATCTATCATTGCAATACAACTTTATAAATGCTTCTCGAGGCTGCAAATATACCAATAACTTAACTGTGAAATCTATAATTTAAAAATGAACCACTTCAGACAAAATAAAAATAAAAATACTCATTAGGCGATGCACGTTGTTGATGGATCAGCAAATAGCTCTTACAATCTAGGAAAAATGTTACATGTGTGTTACAAGAGCTCATACAGGTCAAAAATTGTACATCCTCCCTTTCTCTCATCCCTGAAAAATAACTGCAGGTTCCTAAGCTCTTCAAATGATCGCATGTCTATGAATCAAGACTTAAGGATTGGCCCATATATCATAATTGGATTCAAATTAAGAGAAAAAAAAGTAAATAATAGTTAAAGGATACAAAGTTCACAATATTTGTGAGTCGAACGACAAGATGTTCACAGTTCTGCAATCTGAGCCAAATAATTCAGAGCGTCCCGAAGATTATTCAACTTGTTCCCGTGACCTTTTCGCTACGTTGCTGATGAACGTGAATGAGGGCATGGGGAATCACCAATAATGGATATTTTTTCTTATGGAAAGTGGCTTCACACGTGGTGATAAGGCTCTTTTACTTCACATGAGCATGATCCTTTATAAATCAACTTTTTATTGTTTTTGTTAGACTCACTGGTCCATCATGGACTAAGATTAAGGATATGCTTTGTATATTCCATCTGTAAGTTATCCCATTCATCCATTAAAATTTAAAATTAAAAGTCAGCAAACCTTCCCCACCTCCCACCTAATGTTGATATATATACACCTATGAACGAAGAAAAGGGTTTTTAAATTTAAGAAAAAAAATTGATATATTGTTATCTTTTAAATAAATTAAATTGATGTAGATTTATATTAGGTTAGTTTTGGTTTTTTTTTTTAATAAAACAAAAGTATATTGTAAAAGACAAAATTATATATTGAAATCAATATTAAAATTTAATTAATATTGATTTTGATCGTAATGTAATTATTCTTAGTTCACTAGCAGAAAATGATGAAATTAGTGTGATGAATTTAGTGACTATGTGACTAAAAACATTTAGTCACTGCAATTATTTAAGGTGAATTACTACGAAATTTGAACAGTTTTATGTAACCAAACTAAAAATGACTAACTTGAATGACTAATTTGGTCTAGGGATAAAATATACGACTAGATAATAAGTGACTAAACTAAAAGTGACTAACTCAAATTTACTAATTTAGTCTACGATTTAAATATATGACTAGATATTAAGTGACAAAATTAATATTGATTTTCAAAGATATGCATGATATGCAAATAAAATGAAAGAGATTAGTGTGAGATATTATATTATTCACAATTATATACATTTATATTACATTAGGTGTGACTCTTGGATTCCACATTCTAATGTTTGTTCGACTCTGTATTCACCATTCGCCTTCACCACTAACCCTAGGAGGATTAGGTGTCCAACATTCCCCCTGCTAAGTCTCTATATTAATAGTGTAGTCCCCTATTATGTTAGTGTAGCCCCCCTTATTGTTATTTTTGTACCCCTATAACCCCCATATTGTTATTATTGTTCCCTTACATTATTATTGTTAGGTCATCTAGGATTACATTATGGCCCCACTAGGATTATATTGTGGCCCCATGGAATCCTATATATAGAAGGAGGTTTTGTTCATTTGTATCATCCAAGAATTGTTCATTCATGTAATGTATTGGAGATTTCCTCCTCGAATTTTATTATTTCTAAGGCGTTGATATCTCTTTTATTCTATTTTTGGAGTTGGTTTCCCAACATTTGGTATCAGAGCTTTGGATTTAGGGTTTTGCTGCTCCAAATAGGTCATCATGGAATTTTTGCTATAAAATTTTTTCTACGAAGGTTTAGAAGCTTAAATTTTTAGAGTGCGAAGCTGCGATCCTGAGGAACATCGTCGTAAAATTGCAGATCTTGGTTTGCAAAAATTTTGGAGATATGATCTGTGGAAGTTAGGTCTTTTTGCAGGCTCCTCAATTTCACTTAAAAAGGTCATTGCGGAATTTTCTCTATACATTTTTTTCCATGAAGGGTCAGAAGCTGAAATATTTATAGTACGAAACTAAAGGACTGAGAAACATAGTCAGAAAATTTTATAGCTTGGTTCACAATACTTTTGGAGATATTATCTATGGAAGTTAAGTGTTTTTCGGGCTCCTGAATTTCATCTCAAAGAGGTGATCGTGGGAAAATCTTCATAACTCCCTCTCTGAGCATCGAATTAGAATTCTGTAAAAAATGACTGGAATTACATGGACTATAGTTTCCTATTTGTAAATTTCAGAGCGAAAGGAGCAAACAGTGACACATGGCAAGCCATACAAGTTCGCTCTACTGAACCAGTCCATAATTAGGTCATTGTGGGAGATTGGAAAGAATTTTTTTGGGATGGCCTTAAATCTGATATTCAAAAGTTTGTGGCAAAATATTTGGTTTTCCAGCAGAATAAAGTTGAGACAATTAAGACCCTAAGACTTCTACAACCTTTATCCATTCCAAGTCAATGTTGGGAGGAGATTTCAATGGATTTTATCACAAGTTTACCTAAGTCCAAAGGAAAGAGTGTCATCATGGTGGTAGTTGATAGACTTACCAAGTATGCACACTTTTGTGAATTATCTCATCCATTTAAAGAAAGTACAGTTGCTACTACATTTATGGACACAATTCAAAAGCTACATGGGAACCTATGGGTTATTGTGAGCGACAAAGATCCCATTTTTACTAGAAATTTTTGGATGGAGTTATTTTATTTTTTGGGTACTCAATTAGCTCATAGCTCATCTTTTCATCCTCAATCCGATGGTCAAACTAAGATAGTAAATGAATGTTTGTAAGGATATCTTTGTTTTTTTGTATCTCATAAACAAGCACAATGGGTCAAGTGGTTACCTCTCGCTGAATAGTGGTATAACTCTTCCTTCCATACTACAGCAAAAATGACCCCATTTATGGCACTTTATGGATATCATCCACCATCCATCACATCATACTTAAGAGAAAATTCGAAGGTTCAAGCAGTGGAATATCACATCGAGCATCAACAATAAGTTCTCCAACTCTTAAAGGATAACCTGAATTTGGCACAAAAACGAATGAAACAACAGGCATATCAACATCGCAGTGAGAGAAGTTTTGATGTAGGAGACTAGGTATTTTTACGGCTACAACCATATAAAAAAATGTCCCTCAAGCAAGCTAAGAACGATAATAAATTATCGCCAAAGTAGTATGGTCCTTACAAGGTGTTGCAAAAGATTGGTACTATGGCATACAAATTGGAGCTTCCTGCTTCTTCACGAGTGCATCCAGTTTTCCATGTTTCATGCTTAAAGAAGGTTATAGGTGAAAATCTTCGAGTTCAAACAATATTGCCAAAACTTGATGAGGAAGGAAAAATCATATTGAAACCTGAAGCGGTCATGGAAACAAGAACTCGACAGCTACGGAATCGATCAATTTCAGAGTATCTCATCAAGTAGAAGAACTTACCCACTGAAGATTCTACATGGGAGGATGAGAATTTTATACAGAAGCACCTAGAGCTACTCAAGCGTTGAGGACAACACTTTTTTGAAGGAGAGGGGTATGTTAAGTCCCTATATTAATAGTGTAGTCCCTTATTATGTTAGTGTAGCCCCCCTTATTGTTATTGTTGTACCCCTATAACCCCCATATTGTTATTATTGTGCCCTTACATTCTTATTGTTAGGTCGGCTAGGATTACATTGTGGCCCCACTAGGATTATATTATGGCCCCATGGACTCCTATATATAGAAAGAGGTTTTTGTCATTTGTATCATCCAAGAATTGTTCATTCATGTAATGTATTGGAGGTTGCCCCCTCGAAGTGGCTTATTTCTAAGGCGTTGATATCTCTTTTCATCTATTTTTGGAGGTGGTTTCCGAACACCCACCATTAATCTGAAGGGGTATGTATGAGTCCAAGAAGAGAGATGTAATAAAAATGTGAAAAGTATGCATGTCAGCACTAGGATGAATGATCTCTCTAAAATGTTGGCATAAGGAGGTGGTTTAAGGATGAACACCATCACTCGAACACTTAGTGCAATTCCTGAAAATCTTCCAAATTTGGCATGAAGCTGAGGTCTTCTTATAGAGGAAGTGCTCCAAATATTTTGAATAGGACATTTTCTAGAACTTTTCCAAAACTGGCAAGCTGAAGTCTTTTGTTAGAGGAACCGTGCCAAATTCTTGGAAGAGGAAGAATTTTGACCTCGCATAGATGCTATAAGGCCGACCACCGACCAAAGGCATGTTCATGGGAATATGTGTCTCTGGATACAAATCTAAATCTGGAATGGTAGGTTGTGGCTCAAGCTCACTTGAACTACTATGTCGCTAGCTACAACTCTAAATCTACAATGGCAGATTGTGGATCAGGCTCACTTGAAGTGGATTTGAAGCTTCTAGATGACCATCATTTTCCTCCCTGTCAGATACAAGGTGAGATGATGGAGAAAACTCAACTGCAAGACTATTCAATACTCTAGAACAAGTTCTGACATATGAATGAAACATCTTCTTGGTTGTTGATACCCATTTCCAAGAAGCGATCCATCCAAGATGAATATTTGTTCTTGCAGGAGGCTCATTTTTGAAGCATCTATGTGAATAATGAGTGTCATGAACACAATTCTTTCATGGGTGAAGATAAAAACAATGATATTTAATATGGGCAACTCAGTCACAGTGTTGGAATTTCACAATCTGGTGTGGAAGAATAGCAGAATCTGGAATAGCTGAAGGTGAAGTGTCATAAAGAAATCTAGCACTCTAAAAATGGACGGGCTTGAAATAGTCTAGAATATTAAAGGACACCTCGTTGTCTTATCGAAGACCTATTTTGTGCCTGTTATGGACAATATCGTCCTAAGGTTTGATGATAGGCTTCATTAGGGGAATTTTGAGGTCTAAAATGGGCCTCCTAAGGAAATTATAAAATAATAGTGGAAATAATAAAATAAGAAAAGAAAAAACTACTTTTTCAACTCGTATTTTGAACTTATATCCCTAAGGTTTTACTCAAATTTCGAGCAGGAACAATATTTGAATGAAAAATTTAATTCCCCATCAAAGGAGTACCCACGTTGCATAATTTTGATAGTCTCTACTACACAAAAAATGAGAAATACATGAAAAAACGTGATTAGAATCACGTTTTTTCATGTATTTCTCATTTTTCATGTAGCAAGGTCCATGAAAAGTATGCAACATGGGTACTCCTTTGATGAGGAATTAAATTTTTCATCCAACGAGTACTCCCACTCGAAATTTGAGTAAACCCTTATGGTTATAAGTTTAAAATGCAAGCTGAAAAGGTAGTTTTATTATTTTATTATTTTTTAATATTTTTACCTTTTACTCCAAAAATGGTGAATCATCCCCCATGGTTAACATCATCATCTTGAATCATATTGGTTCTCATAAAGTTTTTTTTGGCTATACATTTTTCTTAGGAGGCCCATTTTAGACCTCAAAATTCCCCTAATGTGGGAAGTGCAAGCTGGATTTTTTCTTCTGCAGTCCAATCTGCTATTGTACTAGACTCAGTGATCTGAAAAGTTTCTTGTTACTGATGGGATTTTTTATCATTGTTATAAACATAAACATGTTCTGAATGATGACTCTATTGTTGTCATTCTGCTTGCTAAAACTGAGATTCAAGATCTAAAAAGTTAATTTTTTCCTCTGTATTCTGTAGTAGGTCTGAATGTCAAAGAGGGTGTGTTTTATGATGTGTACCATCCCACCGATAGTGGAATTTATTAAAGTATTTAACAAATCTATTGCATCATCAATCCTATCCATTTTCTCCAGTCTTATAATTAATACCTTAGGCTAGAAATTGCACAAAATTTGTTGGGCTATCTAGTCGGAGAGACTCAAATTTGTTGGGCTATTGCATAGAGAATGGTGATACCCACATCGTTACCTTTAATTATTCATTTTAATATTCTTCACAACTAGAGAAAGTGACTTGAATTTAGCTCTTCCTTTTAAATTTCCATATATAAGCATCATCCCACGTAAACAAAATTTTCATACTAATATAGTTGTTTGACCATTATTGAAATTTAGAACTTGGAGGGAGTTTCACTCTTGGATTATGCAGTGGATTTTTTTATTGGCTATGTTGGGTCCAAGCCTAAGATTTTAATCAACCACCTGGAAAGGAAGAACCTGTTGTTATTTTTTTTCCAAAATATCTCAACACAGATGAGAAACACAATTAACAAATTTCTCGAGAAGAAAAATTTGAATACTTTCTTATGAATATTGATAATTGACTCTCCAAAAATTGCTCCATATTATTTTCATCTCTCCATCAACTAAAACAGCTATCACCTCCAAACACAGAACCCAAAAAATATTCGAAGAAGTTGATTTCCATTGCCAATTTCTAGTTAGGGTTTCTATTCCCATGTAGGCACCTAAATCTGAAAAGTATAGTTCCCCATTACCATTCAGCTTAAATTTACTTCATTTCCTGTTTTTGACCAAAAATAATAAGATAATCTTAAGATTACATAAATTACACAAACATTCTCTTCATTTACACAAAAAGCGACACCAACAAGAACGATTGAATCTCCACATCTTAGACACGTTGACTTCACATCCACATCAAATAAATATTATATCTACAATTCAAATTTTTTTTTGCTTCCACATTCATTGATTATGCTTCCAAAAAATATACGATCCTTGATTTCACTTCCAATTTTTATTCCTCTCTTCATATAATTCTCCTTCCGAAAAAAAGGAAGTACCTGCACACCAAGAGGAGGCCGACTATGAAAGCCACGGTGGAGGCAGCATTTTGAGTGTGCATGGGGAAGGCGAGGAGGCTATAAGGCAAAAAACTAATGTTGAAACACAATCATGACCAGTATCTGGAGGAAATATACTTATCTTGGTAGATGTCAAACCATCTAATTTTCCTGTAGAAGCAAATTTACTTTGTCACGCTGCTGCTGCATTGGCGTGGTCTGTAGAATTTGTATGGAGACTTATAGTGGGATGTAATGTTGAGATGGTGGAATGTGTATGGAGGATTCAACTAATACTGTGTGGGTATGGTGTGAGGGCTTCACCAACACCCGAGGTTGATACCAGTGGGATATCTTAGTTAGATTTGTAAATATTTTGGCAACATCTCGTAAGGGTGAAAAGAATGAGAAGAATTTGAAAAATCACATGGGTCATCCCCAAACATGTATATATTGTGCATTTATCATTCAGGAATTTACACTAGAGCCAGAGTTATGTACTTATAGAAAACATTGTCAATATATGTGGATAATGGCCGACTGTGAAGACCGGACGGAATTCTTGGAGTAGTGGAAGGAAGCAGAAATGATATGCCTAGTGCCACAAAAATTGACTCCCAATAGAAATGCATGACCGATGGGAGAGGTGAAAACACCACTGCGTATGTAAAAGGAGAGCGGTGACAGAGTATGAGTTCCATGAGTACTACGAGAAGAAACAAGACGAGGAGGAGGTTGATGATTTAACAAGACTCAACATTATAATTCAAGCTTGTTGCAACACCACGACTCTACTCCACCAATTGTAGCTCTTTGTAATGGATTTTCCATTACAACCAAATGTTAAATACAACCACCACACACATATATATCTATATATATATATATATATATATATATATATATATATATATATATCCAAAAATACAAAATCGATTTCTTGTAAAAACAACCACAACATGCTCTCGATTTGGTGATTTCTAGACAAATAACTGAAATACGATATTCAAAAAATGTGGCCATTTATATTTATTATTGTTGGTGTTGTTTGATACCATTGCAAAATTCACAGTGTTCAATGCCAAAATTCACATACATAAGATATTAAATTGTTCAACAACGCAATAAAATTAAACCAGAGCACTGAGATTTAATGCATAGAGACGTTCAACTTCCCACGATTCCAAACAAAACAAAATTCAACCAATAAACACACACATATACCAAACTCCAATACCTGTAAGGTTGTAGGTGTGGTATGAAGCGATTGAAGTGGTATAAAGCATTTGCAGGTTTTAATGGAAGAGTAGTAGACATAATGACAGGGTTAAAATAGCAAGAGAAAAGTAGAACCCAGAGATTAATGTTGAGTATGATATAGTACCAAATTTTCACTATTTTGAGAATTTAGAAAGAAAAGAGACCAGATAAGAAATTATTGACAAAGGGGAAGTTCTACATAAAGATATAGATTCGAGAATCGCCCAGAATCATTGCAGATTCAAATTTCAGCAGGGCAGGAAAGAACCCACTCTGATACCATGTAAAATATAGGCATGATATGAAAACAAGATGAAAGAGATAAGTGTGAGATATCATATTATTCACAATGATATACATTTGTAGTACATTAGGTGTGAATCTTGGATTCCACATTCCAAGGTCTCTTAGACTCCCTATTCACAGTTTGGCTTCCACACTAACCCTATGAGGATTAGGTGTCAAAAAGTGATTAACGTAACTGACTATTATAGTACAGGGATAAAAATATGACCAAATAACAAGTACAACAAGTATATGAATTAGTCATTTATGTTAGTAATGTTTAATTGTGTCACTCCTGAAATGGAAAATTGCAATTTTGATACCAAAGTGTTGCATTTGAATTATATAGGGGTATATGAATCCATCTATAGTGTTAAAATTTAGAGAAAAATGGTCTTGCAATCCATATACAATGTTCAAATTTTAAATACACTTTTGTCTCTAAATTTTAACACTGGAGACTGATTCAGAGACCCGCTTATTTGAATATATTTGCAATGTTAATTTTAGAGGAAAATGGGTCTCTCAATCCATCTGCAGTATTAAAATTTAGAGACCCTCATATGGAATGTCAAAAATTTAGGTAGATGGTTTCAATAACCCCCTTAAAAGGGTCCATGAATCCATCTATAATGGTAAAATTATAATCACTTTATACAATATAGATTATAAGTTTACAATATATAATAGTTTTATATTCTCTCTGGAAGGAGGGACAAGAAAGAGAGTTAGTTTTTTTTCCATCTTCATGAAGTCTATCTAAAACAATAGACTTTCAAGAATATATATATATATATATATATATATATATATATATATATATATATATATATATATATATATATATATATATATATATATATATATATCACATCACTAATTATTATAAATTGTGTTAAAAATTAACATATTAATTTAATCATGGATTTATCCATAGGAAATTAATTGTTTTAATTTTAGATTTATTGTTTGCAGCAATGACTTGCGTGGATAGTCAAATCACATATTTAAATTTATTTTTATTTTTGTAAAATTTAATTTTTTGTTTGCACTAATACCTTCATTATGTTTTTAGTAAAGGTAATATTTATATAGTCAAACTAATATTTATATTTATGTTTCTCTGGCCATAAAATTTCATTTTTAACTTTATTGATTTATGTTAAAACTATGATTTGTTTTAAAAATAAAGTTAAATCTTCATATTTACATTTAATATATAGATACATATAACATATCTTATATTAAAAGTGTGAGTTCATTTCAATCTAGTATTAAATATTCATATTTAAATTTGGTACTTACTAAATAGATGAACCTAAGATATATATTTATATACCTATTTAGTAAATAATTATGAATATTAGTTAATTTAGGTATGAATCTTAGTTAATATTTTAATGGTGTATGAACCTTTGTTAATTGCTTAATTATTTTAATAGTTGATATATAAGGTAAGTCGATGAAATAGCTCCATTTCATGAAAATAAAAAATTGTCTATGAAATCCCATATTTGGTGAAAACTCGTTATGAAATCCACACGAAAACTGGCTATGAACCTATTTCCACAAAAACCCATGATTTTTTCCCTACGAAAAATTGCTATGAACTGTGCTTCCATGAAAACTAGATATTATTACCGCGTGAAAACTTGCTCAGAACCCTATTTCCATGAGAAATGGCTATTCTTACTGTGATGAAGAGGTCTAGTCTAGTTTGCCCTATTCTAAACTCTCCATGAAAATTGGATGTTTTGCCCACGAAGCTAGCTCTTTGGTGCGAAATGTTTTCCGTTGGTGGGAGTGTTTTGGTATATTTTCAGGGATTTAAGACAAATTCATGATGTGGTTAGAGATTTTTAGGGCTAGAAAAATTGTATATATATTTATATCTTCTACCATGAATAGAAGATAATTATAGAGAACTTGGAGGCTTTTGAAGAGGCAGGAAACTACTAATTAAAAATTGAATTCTACTACTTTTAAGTTGGAATCAGAGGTAATTTGTTGGGTTTATATTTTTCTTATGTTCATGCCTTTTTTACTACTTACAACCCTGAAAAAATCAATGCAGATAATTAGATACAATTGATCATAATAATGAAATTCCAAGGAAAGTGCATGATGGATGTGTAAATTCATCAATTGTATATGCTCGTCTCCCAAGCTCGACAATATATTACCCACTCAAGTTGTACATTATGAAATAATCATAGGCAGTCATTGGACTCCCCTTGGTCTACTCAAACCACTCCCACCAACCTATACTTGATGAATTTGCTTCTTTTTAGAAGTACCTTATATTTATCCTGTTTGAGAAATGGACAAGGGATCAAGCCTATGTTAGTTCCATGGATTTTGATTTTATTTTGCTAAGGGATCGACCAATGAAACCAAAAAGACCATATTCTTATCCAACGATCTTTATTTTATATTTCCCCGTTAGTGGAGGTAAAGGCATTGACTGCTATCCAAGCACACTTCTGAACCACCTCCATTCACTTCAAGATCGAAGCCCAATAGCCTACACCTCCATTTGTTTTCACAAAGAAAATGAAATTTTAGTGCAGACATATAAAATCATTTGAAAATACTACACTGACTTTTATCTGGTAAACAATATGTTAGATACACTCGAGGGACAAGAGATATGGGGCTCTATGATTTTGTGTGTGTGATGGGAGTGTTGTTTATTATTTAGATAGTATCTTGTTTTATTTCGTGGCACATTTTCTTTGACGACTTATTTTAATGTTTCAAAGGAACAAATCAAAAATATTTCGGTGACACACTCTTATGATAGACAAGACATGGTACTTGAGAGTGCATACATGTGAGTGATTTAAGGAGGTATAATTTCAATATAAGAAAATGTAAGTGAGGTGGGATGGGAGGTGTCATTAAGGCACACCTAAATGTGATTGGTATAGTAATTTCTTCTAGAAATATGAGTTACAAAGATGGATACCATTCTATCTATCTAAAGAAGGTTTTTTTGCAGAGTATACTACAATAGGGTTTGCCTTTCAAAGGATATAATTTTGTCAGTGTTAATATGCAGTCAATCCCTAGTTTTAAATCTGTGGTGACAATGTCTAGAGGGGATAAACAGAGTTTGTTTAGTAATGTTATTTGTCATCTAGTATAGGCCTTAGGGTCTTTTCCTATAGTGGTTGTGTTTAGGTGTTTTGGTGATCAATTTTTTGGGCCTGGTGGACTTGAAGGTGGAGGAATTTTTTGTGTAACCAGCTTCAAAAATAGAATAAAAGAGATATCAACGCCTTAGAAATAAGCCACTTCGAGGGGGAAACCTCCAATACATTACATAAATTCACAATTCTTTGATGATACAATTTACAAAACCTCCTTTCTATATATAGGAGTCCATGGGGCCATAATGTAATCCTAGTGGACCACAATGTAATCCTAGCCGACCTAACAATAATAATTTAAGGGCACAATAATAAAAAAATGGGGTTACAAGGGTACAATAATAACAATAATGGGGTTACACTAACAATAATATGACTATACTAGTGATATAGGGACCTAACATGCCCCTCTCCTTCAAAAAAGTGTTGTCCTCAACGCTGAGTAGCTCCGGGTGTGGGTGCTTCGTATAAAATTCTCATCCTCCCATGTAGAATATTTAGTGGGTAAGTTCTTCCACTCTGATGAGTTTTCGAAATTGATCGTATTCCATACCAAGTGATAGGTGAGGGATAATTTTAAGGGATTTTCAATTTTAATAGGGCGAATTTTTTACATAAAACCCATTTTCTATAGTTTAATAAAGTTAGCCCAATAAATATTTTAAAAATAATTAATTATTAAGTAATAGCCCACCAAAAAAAAAGGCGCATAACATGGAAAAATGAAATTCGCCCCGATTTTTTTCTTATGGAGAAAATTTCCATGGCATTCGCCTGGATTTACAAGGTCCAAACGAGGAGTTACAGTGATTCGCCCCAATTTTTTCAATGGTTAGGACAGGTGGCTGGCCGCTGTACACAAATCTTCTTGCTGGCTGAGAAAGGCCGACCCTCTCTGGTCCGTTCATTGTTAGGGCCTTCCCATAGTTGGTATATAGCAGAAAAACCCTAACCCATGGAGTGACGAGAAAAGAGAAGGCGACCTGCGTGTTTTATTGCAGATAGAATTTGTTTGCGAGCTCTGGTCCATAAGCCACAATCTGGGCATTTATTTTCTCAGACTCACTATTTCTTTCTCCTATTCATTGGCCAAGAGAGAAGCTAGCAACGGACAAAGAGAGGAGAAATTTCATTTTACGCGGATAGATTAATCCATGGATTCCACACTTGTAAGAGTAGCTCATAGGGATGGAGCCGATCTATAGGTAGATAAAGGAAAGGAGACGATTTCTTCTCCTAGGGTTGTCGCACGCCAGTAGGACAAATCCTAGTCAAATACATTTATACATATGTTACCAATAGATCCAACACAAATATCTGGTCGGTTTGGACTCAAGTTGCTTGGAAAATGGGATCTTCCACTAAAACTTAAGTGCTTGGAAAATGGGATCTTCCACTAAAACTTAAGTGCTTCATGTGGCTGATATTGAATAGTATTCTAAATTGGAAAAATCTTGTGTCTTGAAAGGGGCAGTTTGGTGTGTTCATAGAATCCTTTCATGGACGAATTCTTGGTAAGTGAGTTTTCTCAGATTATGGGACTACTTATTGCTGCTATTATGCTTATTCATCCTTTGGTGAAGGATATTTGCAAAGCCAAAAATACCAAGAACACAAGCTGATATGGAGAATCTTCTATGACGGACTTGTGCTTGGCTACAGTCCACCATTTTCTGCTTGTTTGAACACTGCATTTTCCGCTTGGTCACTGATAGTCTAAAGTTGCTATGTTCATACCTTAATTCTGGTATCTGGAATAATAGAATCGCTACGCTGTAGGAACCATAAGGGGGTGAAATGCTGAAAATAGCTAGCAGGGTAGCAGTGGGTCTGATGTTCTTCACAGCATTTCCTGTTATATTTAAACAATTTTTTGATCATATACCAGAATACACAACTCTTTGCCAAAGTTTCAGCGTTGCATTTGAGAATTTCATCAGTGAAGTGTAGCTCCTGTGAGTTCTTTCGTCTTTCTTGATTTTAATTGTGATTTGATTTATGGTTTTCATGTTTGTATAACATGTTGGTTCAGATTTTCTTTGATATCATGAGGCTTGATATCACATTATTGTTGACATCAACATGTCAGATTATGCAGGGTTAGGCTGTGACCCTGAATACACAGAATGATCTTGGCAGAAATGGCTGGTTAAGATTATTTTATTGATCTGACATTTTCTGGTGTTAGCTATAATGCTAACTATTAAAACAAGGAAATATCCTCTCACTGTCTACTTTCTGATTTTTCTTGTTTGCATTGTATTGCCTTATAATCTTGCATTTCATAGCCTTGTAATCTTGCATTTCATAACTATCCAGTCTAACAATTATTTTCTATCATTAGCCTTATGAGGCCTGCATTTTATCTGTTAGCTGATGATGTGAGTATATTTTTCCTGATGCAGTTTCCAGTGGGACGTATCCACCACCTGCTGAAATCTTGTATATCTGCGAATGGCAGAGTGGGAGCAACTGCTGTTGTATATTCTGCAGCTATTTTGGAGTATTTGACTGCAGAGGTTTTGGAGTTGGCAGGAAATGCAAGCAAATATCTGAAGGTCAAGCGTATCACTCCTAGACACTTGCAGCTTGCTATTCGAGGGGATGAAGAGCTCGATACTCTGCTCAAAGGTACCATAGCTAGTGGAGGTGTTATTCCTCATATTCACAAGTCATTGATCAATAAATCTTCGAAAGATTAGGCTGCATTCGAGCTTCTGACCATACATTGTGTCGTGTAAAGGAACTGACAAAGCATCTAATTTTTAGAATTTAGACTATGTTCTGCTCATGTGAATGAACATGGGTGTCTTACTATGGCTATTCCTTTTGAACAGCTCATGGCGATTCAGGATTTATAGGTGTTTCACCTGGTTTGTGACTAGCTATTGTAGTAGGTACATCACCATGGGGAAGGGTTACTCAGATTGGATTAAACTTTACTTTTAAGCTTCTTGTGTATTTAGTAGAAATTATCTTGACAGTATGTGATTCTATTTAAACTTGGATTGCTACGTAATGTGATCTTTGTTAGATTTCTCTGTTTGGTCTTTTCTGATCTGTCAATTTCTGGTATTTTTTTGATAAGATTTGATGATAACATGCTTCGTTTTCTGGGAAACTGCAATCTTAATTTTCATTGCAGAAAATAAAAAAGGCATTAAGAATGAAACATCATTGAGCCAAGACGTCTCTGTCTATACCGATAACCCCTCTAAATAGATAAGGAGAACCAGCAGATTCACTGTCCACAACTCAAGTGAGTCTGCATCTTTTCTGAGAATGTCTGGCTGAAAGATGAAAGATATATTACTAAATCTGATCTAAAACCAATGCGTGGCTGAATGAAAATTATTACTAAATCTGATCTAAAAGTTGTGAGCTCGTCCAAAAGCACATTAATTTCCTAATACAAATATGCAATTTGAGCACAAGGTGGAATCCAAAGCAGTTGTATGTTTATTAGCCTGGCTGTAAAAGTTAGTTTAGTTGATATCCTTCTCTTTACATGTTTCAATCTTTCTTTAAATGTTTTATGCTATTGAAAATTGGTATAGCTTTTCTTTTGATTCTGGCTCCACACAATTTTGAGAGGGTTAAGTGTCCTTGCACATGAATTTTATGGCAATGAAGATGGGTTCACAGTGGCCTGCCCTAATATATCTTTTGACTGAGTGTGAGATGATCTTGCTGTGCCTCATTCCTGTCCTTTGTGTATGATGTATGCAAGGGTGGTTAAGTTGGATACACCCATTTATGTTTCTTATTGTTTCTACTAAAACATCTTGTTAGAAAAGGTTTTCTTTTCTCCTCTATATTTGGGAAGCCAAAGGACAAATCTGAGAGGGTTGTGTCCTTCCACATGAATTTTTATGGCAATGAAGATGGGTTTCACAGTGGATGTGGTCTGTCCTAATATATCTCTTGACCGAGTGTGAGATGATCTTGCTGGGCCTCATTCCTGTCCTTTGTGGGCTCTATGATATATGCAAGGGTTCTTAAGTTGTATACACCCATTTATGTTTCTTATTGTTTCTACTAAAAGCTCTTGTTATAAAAGGTTTTCTTTTCTCCTCTATATTTGGGAAGCCCTTATTCTAGCTTATTGTTTCTACTAAAAGCTCTTGTTATAAAAGGTTTTCTTTTCTCCTCTATATTTGGGAAGCCCTTATTCTAAGTGGTTTCTTGTTTGTTCAAGCTGGTTGCATTGTGGAAAATAGATATGTTGCAGAAATATCTTTTTATTGAACAAGATGGAAAGTTGGTTTGCTTTTATCTATATTTCATGGTTAACATGGGATATCTGATATTTTTGTGGTTAACATGGGATATCTATATTTTGTTGGTTAATATATGATGGGGTTTGTGGTTAACATGGTATATCTATATTTTCCTGGTTAATATGTGATGGGGTTTGTGGTTAACATGGGATATCTATATGTTCTTGGTTAATATGTGATGGGGTTTGGGGTTAACATGGGATATCTATATTTTCTCGGTTATGGGGTTTGTGGTTAACATGGGGATATCTATATTTTCTTGGTTAATATTGTGATGGGGGAGATAAGTTAAAAATGATCAACAAGATTCACAACTTTCTAATAGGTTCTCTTAAGAAAATACCAGCATTATAATCCACATAAAATTGGTACTCTTAAATCATTGAAATCCATAGTTGGTATATAGCAGAAAAACCCTAACCCATGGAGTGACGAGAAAAGAGAAGGTGACCTACGCGTTTTATTGCAGATAGAATTTTTTTGCGAGCTCTGGTCCATAAGCCACAATCTGGGCATTTATTGTCTCAGACTCACTATTTCTTTCTCCTATTCATTGGCCAAGAGAGAAGCCGGCAACGGACAAAGAGAGGAGAAATTTAATTTTACGCAGATAGATTAATCCATGGATTCCACACTTGTAAGAGGAGCTCATAGGGATGGAGCTGATATACAAGTAGATAGATGAAAGGAGACGATTTCCTCTCCTGGGGTTGTCACACGCGAGTAGGACAAATCCTAGTCAAATACATTTATACATATGTTACCAATAGATCTAACACAAATATCTGGTCGGTCTGGACTCAAGTTGCTTGGAAAATGGGATCTTCCACTAAAACTTAAGTGCTTGGAAAATGGGATCTTCCACTAAAACTTAAGTGCTTCAGGTGGCTGATATTGAATAGTATTCTAAATTGGAAAAATCTTGTGTCTTGAAAGGGGCAGGTTGGTGTGTTCATAGAATACTTTCATGGATGAATTCTTGGTAAGTGAGTTTTCTCAGATTATGGGACTACTTATTGCTGCTATTATGCTTATTCGTCCTTTGGTGAAGGATATTTGCAAAGCCAAAAATACCAAAAACACAAGCTGATATGGAGAATCTTCTGTGACGGACTTGTGCTTGGCTCCAGTCCACCATTTTCTGCTTGGTTGAACACTGCATTATCTTGAGAGCGAAAGGAGATATTCACGTAGATTGGGCCTTGCCTCTGCGCCAATTTCTTGATTGTGAGAGAGTCTGTTGCAAGGGTTACTGGGCTAAAACTCTTCTGCAAGTTTTCCTGGGCTTAGGAATTTGGCACAGGAGAAGAGAAGTTTGCAGTGACATTATTTGAAGTTGAGTGCTGGAATTACGAGGTTGGAACCATATGTTTTGGTTTCTCTTGCAGATAGCCACAGTAGCTTTTAGATTGCCGGTGACGGACTGTATTTTCACTGGTACATGATGATGAGTTAAGCGCCGGGCCCAAAGTTTTTTTCCTTTCGACCTGAAGCATCTGGTTTGGCTGTGCGAAAGATACGTGAGGTGGAGGAGCGCAACACATTGCCTTTAGTATGATGAGGTATTCAATAGATAATAGCAATAGTATTCAAGCGAAGGATGAGGTATGCTCGGATTCCCCTTCAGGACATTATGGATGATGCCATTCGAGTTTCTGACGCTTGAGGTATTAGCTGATTATTTGTAGTAATTCTGATATGGATTGTAGTCTTCAACATTGCACCAGACTAGCTTGTGTATAGAAAAATGGTTCAACATTGCACCAGACTAGCATGTGTATAGAAAAATGGTTATCAGTGGATTAGATAAACTTGTCATGTGGTTATTTGGTTGGTTTTTAATAGCAATAGTATTCATGCGAAGGATGAGATATACTCAGATTCCCCTTCAAGACATTATGGATGATGCCATTCGAGGTTCAGACGCGTGAGGTTTTAGCTGATTATTTGTAGGTTGAATCTATTCTGTCTACTGCTTACATTGTACAATGTAATGTATGTTGGGAAACTGTTAAGATGGTTGTTCAGCCTTACTTTTATGTGGCATGATGTTTTAAGTATGCCTTTCTCTTGTATAATTCAATTTTATTCTGTACTTTTTTTAGTTTTGCTGGGTTGACTTTACTGATGAGGACTAAATTACTTTTATGGTGCAGTGCTGTACTTTAATTCTCCTCCTTTATGATCTTCGTGGTTATGTTTTAATCAAATGGTGATCTCTAGAGTAGGTTGTACCTGAGATGCATGTTTATTCTATTAATAGTTGCATGTACGACCTTTCATATGAAGGTGCCCTATTTTTCATCAAATTGCAATTTTTTTAGACTAATTTGATCTCTTTAGGCTTTAAAGGATGTATTGTTGGGTTCTGTTACTGAATGCTTAGCAACAGATGCTAGACCCTTATATTTTGCTTGTTTGATGTTTTTTTTTACTCTACTCTTGTTTGGTGGGATACAAGCACGCATTGTGGCATTAAATGGCCATTATTTTTTGAAAAATGGTGGCCATTTTGTATTATCTATCAAGGTACATATGCTAGACCTCTCTCATACTTCTGAAGCAAATCTGGAAATCATGTTTATGTTCCTCATTTTTTGATTTTCACTCTTTAATGCAGGAAAATTTCATTGACTCTACTGTGCCAGCGGAGGCAGTGTTTTCTCAGGAAGTTAAGAAGTTGCAAAAGGATAAATTTAAGCCATTTGAGTAGGTGACATTAGAACCTTTTGAAAGAGATCATGCTTGTGTTGTAGGTGGCTACAGAATGCCCAAGAAACAGAAAGAAGCAGATGCAGCTGTGTGAAGGAGTTTCTGTGATCAATTAAAGAAACGAGCTCCTTGTCTCAGGAATGCAAAATGCAATCTTAGATCAAGTGATGCCTTCCCCTCTCTCTTCCTGAAATGAGCCCTGATGGACATTGGGAGGGGGGAAGTGACTGGGTTATATTATAAAAGTTTTGGACTGCTTTTCTTTGTATTTTTTTTGACATTTACATGAGAAAATTTTAATCTAAACTGAAATTTTGTCTGAGAGTTATATGTTTGTGCAAAAACTTGATTCAACTACTTGGAGGTGTTAAGGTGGAAATACTTTTAATGCTCTAGTGTTTTTTGTGTTTTTATTAGCTAGCTCAGTTGTCTTACTCTTTGCCTATAACTTATTTGGTTATGCTTTGAAATCTTTTTATATCTGCATATAATCTCAGTTGGCTGTACCAAGATGGGTTTCCTTGCTTTGAAATCTTTTTATATCTACATATAATCTCAGTTGGTTGTACCGAGATGGGTTTCTTTAAGGCCTATAGTTTTTTACCTAGTAGGGATATGATCTGCATTTGTGTTTAGCTTGAGCAATTTTGATGTCAAAAGACTTGTGTTCTATGAAGCATGTGAACTTGTAGGCCATTTTTGTGCTGAACATAGTTTGAAAGTACATTCCATGTTTGAAATATCCCACGTTCTTCAACAATTAAGAAAAGTGAACATAGATAATAAATTACTTGAAGTGAAGTTCAGTCATATGAGGATATCTTTATAAGATGGTTATTATAGAATTATTGAGAGGAGCATTCAAATGAAGACATGCTCTTAAGATGGGCACTAGTCTTGTTGTTGTTGTCAGACATCATTAAAAACATATTTTCTGGGTTGTCAGACATCATAAAAATGATTAAACTATATGGAGGTATTAAGTAGGAAATGCTTTGAAAACCACCAGTTTTGGTGGCTTGGTTAATATTGATCTCTTGCCAGCTTTAGTTGTGTCACTCCTTGTCTATTAGCTATATTGGAGATTTTTTTTTATTTTTTTTTTTATAATTTTATAATTTTTAATTTTTTTTTCTTTGTTTTTAATTTATTGAAATCTTTACTCAGTAAGGCATTCTTTGTGAGATCTCCCCTCTTGTTCCACTGTGTGCTGTTTTGCACCATTGATTGGTGTTAGATGATAGAAATATTGTGTGATGTTGTACTGATCCCTTGCAAAAACCTACAGACTGTAGGGTGCCTACACCACGGCACATGTTCATTAAATTTAGAGACTGGGTGGGTGTCTCCATCAAGCGGGATACCAACTCTCATTGCCTTTAATTCCCTCCATGCTGCATGTTCAGTTAGCAGTGCCATTAAATCCAGAGACAAGCAAGTTCCTCCATTAGCTGGGATACCAGTTCTCATTTCCATTAATGCCCTCCATCATGCCACTTGTTCTGAGCATGCAAGTGCCTCCATCAGGTGGCATATCAGGTCTCATTGTGCCATTAATGCCCCTCGATTCAAAGCACGATAATTCATTACGTTTTACAGGCCTCCATGACTTAGAGACAATTGTACCATTAATGCCTGATTCTGAGCGCATGATAACCCCCCCTCAATGGTGGTGAGCTTAAGTTTGTGCTAGTTTGGTATTAGTCAGTTACAGATAAAGCTCTGTCTGTGCCGAGAAACAACTAAATTTGTTGTTTAGTTGTTTGCGTGTCGATACATTGCAGGGGATTTAGGGATCCAGGGCTGTGAATCTGCCATTCTTTCAAAGGAAACCTTGCTCTCTATAAATATACTCATCGAGTTTTCTTAGTTTTTGGTAAATTTGGGTGCTCTGGTGTTTTCTACATTGTGAAATCTATTGATTGGTGCAATTAATGTGTAATGTTACTAATGTATGGTTGTTCCTTTATACTACATCCGGTTGTTGAGCATACCTTACAACACAAACATTTGTACTTCACTCATTTCACTAGTAGGTCTGAGAATGTTGGTGCAAATTTAGGACCCAGTTTTTAGTTTAGTAGGCCAAAAGGGTTGCACTTTACCATAGAACACGATTAGGTTTAAATAGTTTAGATAATAAAACTTGATTCAATAAATGATTATTTAGTTTAACATAGTTTGTTACTTCCAAGTTTAAACCGAAATATAGGAAACATCTCTTTGGCATGTCCCAAAATATAAATATGTAGCTACAACATGAATTCATATGTTGATAGGAAAAGCTTAATGGTGGTATTGTTTGGAATGGATGTAAGGAAGAGCTCAACTAACTATATTCATTCTGCATATGTTGTGATGTCTCTTGCTATAAACTTGGTACAACATGAAATAGTTAAAAGGATATGTATGTCTTTACCTTGTTGACTATCGTTAACATAAAATCTGTCACATCATTTTTTAAGGTATTACGTCCAGTAAAATGATAAATCTGATGGCGATTTTTAGACCCCAGTGACTCCAACAAAGAGTTTTTTGATCATTTCTAATACAAATGCAACCTCTACCATAGTTTTTCGTTCTTTAGGTGATTCTCTTGTGCATCCCAATCCCAATGCCATGAGTTTATTCACACAGTTTTGAGTATCTCATATTGCTCTAGTGCGTCAATATTTTCATCCCTCAACAGGTTGCTATCCATCACTTCCCCCATTTTTATCGGGAAAAATCCATGGTCACCCTCTTAGGTAGGTTCCGTCCCCTCTACAAACATCACCCTTTGTTGAAACAGTTTTTCCAAATCCATATTCTGTATTCAGGCCAACTAGTCATCAAATTTTGATTGAGGCAACTTAGCAATACTTATATAATCTGCTTTGCTCAATTTTGTGAAGTTCCAAACCTGGGGCAACATAGCCAATGGATCCTTTTAGACAAAGTGTGGAAGTGATTGAGTCCATCGAGTCTTGACAGACAAGTTAACTGTGCAATGCCAAAATCAGATAAATGTGTTGTCATATTGCTATCGAAAATGATATTGCTGGGCTTTATATCAGAATGCACCACTTGAACAAAACTTTTTCGATATTGCTGGGCTTTATATCATAATGCACCACTTGAACAAAACAATAGTGATGAATATATTTTGTGATATGTGTTGTCTATGCATATATGTACTCTGGCTTAAGTTCAATGCATACACATCTATCTTAGCACTCTACTCTCCAGCGGGATACAATTGATTTTCCAAGCTTCCATTTGACATTAGTTGGAGGACCAAAGCTTTGAAGTGAGGGGTTGAGCAACTTGTAACTCTAATAAGATTTTGGTGCCTAATTCTCCTAACCACATTGCATTCTATTTTGAAACTCTTGTAAGTTTCTTCATTTTGCAACTTGAGAACCTTGACCGCGACATCTGTGCCATTGTGTAAATTCCTTTATAGACTGATCCAAAACTCCCAACTCTTTATCAAGTTTGCCTCGTTGAATCCTTGAGTTTCTTTTACAAGATCTTCATATAAAATCACTGGTGGTCCAAATTGTAGTGAGAAAGATCTTGGGAAACTTAAAATTTAGTCAGGTAACCAGACTCCAGAAGAATACAGAGAGTAAACAACATATAAAAAGGTGTTGCCACCTTCAATTGGTACAATCACATTTTAGAACTGATTGATTTCTTTCTTTCAAAGTAGTAGTAGGGGGACACAGAGGCAAAGCATATTTGCTGTCCACAAAGGCCAGGATTCCCCATAACTGAATTGAAAGTAACATTCACAAAAATCCTTAGATTGGGCATTTTCCCCTAAAATTCTTGAAAGACAGGCTCAGAGAGTGAAGCATTTAAAATCACAAAAATCCCTTCTCTGGGGATCCTTAAATTGTTGAAAGAAAGGCTCAGAGGGTGAAGCATGTCTAAGTTTTTGAGATCTATCCTACAATTTTTTGAATTCACCCAACGATTATGACAATTGGACCTTGAAATGTATTATGAGAGAGATTGAGTTTAACTAGTCCCGTGTGGCTTCCGAGTGCATATGGCATGATACCAATCAACTGGTTGAAAGTAAGTACTATTAATAGTTTGAATGACATGTCTCTTATCTAGAGTGACATGTCTCTTGCTCAAGAGACGTTCTCCATTAAAAAACTCTCATTCACAAAATGTGATCTTTCAACATGAAAAATGAATGATCTCTCACAAAAATGGCATAAATGGATTTTCACACATATGTGGCATAATTGGTCTTCTTGAATACGCTGATCAGATTCAAGTCATACTCATCATCAGTGAGATCATCTCGAAATCCTGATTTTAATGGCTGTAAACACAACCACTTTCTATGAAATTCTGATACTAATGGATGTGAACACAACCATTGTCTCGAAATTCTGATGCTAATGGCTGCAAACACAACCACTTTCTATGAAATTATGATACTAATGGCTGTAAACACAACCACTTTATATGAAATTATGATACTAATGGCTGTAAACACAACCACTTTCTATCAAAGTGTCAACATGGCCCATTTTCATCACTGCATCATCTCGACTTTTGTGCAAGACTGAATTCACCCAACGACTATGAAATTGGACCTTGAAATGTATTATGAGAGTGATTGAGTTTAACTAGTCCCGTGTGACTTCCGAGTGCATATGGCATGATACCAATCAACTGGTTGAAAGTAATATCAATAGTTTGAATGACATGTCTCTCTAAAGAGTGATATGATGTCTCTCTCTAAACCCTTATCTAGAGTGACATGTCTCTTGCTCTCTTTTGCTCAAGAGACGTTCTCCAATAAAAAAACTCTCATTCACAAAATGTTCTCTTTCAACTTGAAAAATGAATGATCTCTCACAAAAGTGGCATAAATGGATTTTCACACATAAGTGGTATAAATGGTGTTCTTGAATCTGCTGATGAGATTCAAGTCATACACATCATCATCACGATCGTCTTGAAATTCAGATTCAAGTCATATTCATCATCATCATCACGATCGTCTTGAAATTTTGATACTAATGGCTGTAAACACAATCACTTTTTGTCAAAGTGTCAACATGGCCCACTTTCATCACTGCATCATCTCGACTTTTGTGCAACGACTAAAATGATGAATTTCGTGCAAAGGTTCAAATCTCAATGTCCTATTGCAACATACAAGAATTTCCTACAAAGGTTCAAATCTCATTGTCCTATTGCAACATACAAATATCACGAACACTTGGAACATACATCCATCCTTTTGTCAAAACAAAAATAATCAAAGTGGCCAAAAGCATCAATATGCCTCCAAATATGGCGATAGCTTGAAAATTGGTTGGTCAAATGACAAAACTGGCTACGCGTTCCTTGCGAAAAATCATGAAATTTGAATATAAAGTTGACTATGTTTTGAAATTGTTAAATATGGGCCTCTAGGGAATCTAGAGGATTCTTTGCGGATTTTTCCTCAAGGTTCCATTGCTCAACATTTTTCCTATGGAATATTCATTGCTCAAATCAAATAACTGTCTACGCTATCAAATTCTTGGCAAAAATTTGGTTCAGATGAGTATAAACTTACATATTTCTGACCATGAAACCCTGGGCATAGGCTCATGGGAATATGTTATGCAACCAGCTCACAAAACAATAGAAATAACATATCAACAACTTAGAAAATATCCTCTTAACAATATAGTAAAATAATTTTCTTATTATAGATTTTTCTTTTTAAAAGAATTATTGAGAGTTGGGTGCAAAATGCACAATGTTGTGTAGCATTAGTGTGATAAATATGGGATAGTGCAAAGCCTAGTTTTGAAAGATTAGTCTAAGTTGACTCGTACCTAATCAACTCGGTCCAAGTTTTATTCTTTGGTTGAACGGTTAATTGTTGGTTCAATGGATAGAAGATCTTGCGGGCACGGATACTCAAAGGGACAAAAATGGAGCCCATCATGGGAGTACTCTTTGTAATTCACTCCACCACTTGCTACCTTCCATGCTTCCTCAAACTCCTCTCCAACCTCAATATTAGTGCTAGTAGTAGCATGAGCAATAACACTACGCTTAGCAGAACTAGAAGAACGTGTTTTCCCAAACTACACGAGAACTACTTCCCTCACAGAGCCACCATGTGCCATGCTTGGTCTCGGCTGTTTCTCTTCCTTCTACTCATTGGTTCAACTACCATATCTTCGATTGGAACCAATACCCCGGAACTCCACTAGACACACGATTCACCATTTTGTAGTAGTGATTCGCTATTTTGTACTAGTGATTCGCCATGTTTACAAGATAATATAATCTCGTGAGAGTCGCCATATTGTATATACATATTATATTATTAATAAAATGGCCTTCCATTTTTCCTATGTATCATGGGGATTCGCCTATTTATTATATATATAAATTTAGGGGGGTTCTTAAAATTATCCCTGGCTGTCGAGTTCTTGTTTCCATGATCGCTTCAGGATCCAATAGGATTTTTCCTTCCTCATCAAGTTCAGGAAATATTGTTTGAACTGGAAGATTTTCACCTATAACCTTTTTTAAGCATGGAACATGGAAAACTGGATGTACTCGCGAAGAAGCAGGAAGCTCCAATTTGTATGCCATAGAACCAATATTTTGCAACACCTTGTAAGGACCATAGTACTTTGGTGATAATTTATTATCCTTCTTAGCTTGCTTGAGGGACATTTGTTTGTATGGTTGTAGCCGTAAAAATACCCAATCTCCTACATCAAAATTTCTCTCGCTGCGATGTTGATCTGCCTGTTGTTTCATTCGATTTTGTGCCAAATTCAGGTTATCCTTTAAGAGTTGGAGAACTTCTTGCTGATGCTCGATGTGATCTTCCACTGCTTGAACCTTCGAATTTTTCCTTAAAGATGATGTGATGGATGGTGGATGATATCCATAAAGTGCCATAAATGGGGTCATTTTTGCTGCAGTATGGAAGGAAGTGTTATACCACCATTCAAAGAGAGGTAACCACTTGACCCATTGTGTTTGTTTATCAGATACAAAACAACGAAGATATCCTTCCAAACATTTATTTACTATCTCAGTTTGACCATCAGATTGAGGATGATAAGATGAGCTATGAGCCAATTGAGTACCCAAACAAGAAAATAACTCCGTCCAAAAATTTCCAGTAAAAATGGGATCTCTGTCGCTCACAATAACCCTTGGGCTTCCATGTAGCTTTTGAATTATATCCATAAATGTAGTAGCAACTGTACTTGCTTTAAATGGATGAGATAATGCACAAAAGTGTGCATACTTCGTAATTCTATCAACTACCACCATGATGACACTCTTTCCTTCGGACTTAGGTAAACCTGTGATAAAATCCATTGATATATCCTCCCAACATTGACTTGGAATGGATAAAGGTTGTAGAAGTCTCGGGGTCTTAATTGTTTCCACTTTATTCTGCTGGAAAACCAAACATTCCGCCACAAACTTTCGAATATCAGATTTAAGGCCATCCCAAAAAAATTCTTTCTTAACCCTGTGGTAAGTTTTTAAAAATCCCGAGTGTCCTCCTAAAGGAGAAGTGTGCAATTGCAGAAGAATATTTTGTTTTAGATGGGAATTCTTAAAAAGATATAAGCGATCTTTGTACCATAAGGAATCATTTTTCCAACTAAATGTATCAAATGTACTAGGATCTTGCTGCAACTTTTGGATGAGTGTCCATACATCTTTGTCCTTCTTCCATTCATCTCTTGCTTCAGTTATCCAATCTGGTTGGATAATAGAAATGGCACAAAGCAATGCTTCCACCTCTTCATTATTTCTTGAGAGTGCATCCGCAACAACATTAAGCTTTCCTTTTTTGTAGATTATTTCAAAGTCATAACCCAACATCTTTGTGACCCATTTTTGCTGCTCTTCTGAAGATAGTCTTTGTTCCAAAAGTGTTTAAGACTATCATGATCAGTTTTTACCTTGAAGTGTCTTCCCATTAGGTAAGTTCGCCATTTCTTTAGTGCATGTAGTATTGCTAACATTTTCTTCTCATAAATAGGTTTCTGTAAATACTTTCCTTTGATTGGACGACTTTCAAAAGCAATGGGTCTTCCTTCCTGCATTAAAACTGCACCAATTCCATTTCCTGAGGCATCACTTTCCACAATAAAGGTTTTTGTGAAGTCTGGTGTAGCTAAGACCGGTGCTAGGCACATTGCCTCTTTAAGACGTTCAAAGGCCTTAGTTGCTTCAGAAGTCCATGAAAATGCATCTTTCTTCAATAATGTTGTTAGAGGTGCTGCTATTCTCCCATAATTCTTAACAAACTTGCGATAATACCCTGTTAACCCGAGAAATCCTCGCAACTTCTCTATGGTTGTGGGGACTTTCCATTCCTTAATGGCTTTAATTTTGTTAGGGTCTACTTTAACACCCTCGTGAGATACAATATGACCCAGATATTCCACCTCTTGTACTCCAAAGAAACATTTGGATGTTTTTTCATATAATTGTTTCTCCTACAATAGTTTGAGCACCCTGTCAACATGTTCAACATGATCCTTCCATGACCTGCTGTAGCTTAGTATATCATCAAAAAATACTAGTAAAATTTTTCTAAGGAAGGGTTTGAAAATGGAATTCATCAACCCTTGAAATGTAGAAGGTGCATTGGTAAGGCCAAAAGGCATGACCAAAAATTCATAATGACCCTCATGAGTTCGAAATGCTGTTTTTGGAATATCTTCAGTCTTCATTCTAATTTGATGATATCCTGAACGAAGATCCAACTTGGTAAAATAATTTTCTCCATGTAATTCATCCAATAATTCATCAATCACAGGAATGGGAAATTTGTCTTTAATGGTGAGCTTATTGAGCTCCCTATAATCTGGACACATTCGCCATGATCCATCCTTCGTGTGTACCAATACTACAGGAGCAGAGAAAGAACTTTGACTGGGTTGAATTATACCCGCCTCTAACATTTCTGCAATCATACGTTCAATTTCGCTCTTTTGGAAGTAAGGATATCTATAAGGCCTGATGTTTGGAGGAACACTTCCTGAATCAAATGAATAGCATGATCATGATCACGAATAGGTGGGAGTCCTTTGGGAGTTTCAAACACCTTGGAATGATTGTCCAAGACTTGTTGGAGATCTGCAGAAATAGATGGTTTTGATGTCGGAACTTCTAGAGAGCATAATTGTGCAATTATGCCTTGTTGTTCTTTCTTTAGAAGCTTTGTCATGACATTAGAGCTAATTATCCTTCCTGGCTTCCCTTCAATACCCCGTAATTCGACTTCCTTTCCTTCTGAAAAGAATTTCAAGAAAATTTCTTGAAAATTAAAAGATATCGTCCCCAAAGATTGTAACCATTGTACTCCTAGTACAACATCAGCACCTCCCATATGAATGGAAAGCATTGGACTAGTCAATACATATTCCCCCATGGTTAGCTTGATATTATGGCATTTCCCAGAGCAATTTATAGGTCCTCCATTTGCAACCATCACTTGGCATTCTGGTGCTGGGTATAGGAAACAATTTAATTCCTTGGCTACCTTACAATGAATAAAATTATGGGTGCTACCTAAATCAATCAACACTATTACCTTTTTCTTCTTGATCTGTCTTGCTATCTTGAGAGTTTGAGGAGTGGTAATTCCTGCCAGTGCATTACATGATATGGTCGGATTCATTTCTTCCTCTTCTATGGCTGGTTCCTGGTGTGTATCCTCTTCTTGTTCATTTTCTTCTTCTTCTTCACAATATATGTAAAATAATTTATTTTCAGCACACTTATGACCTTTGGTGTATTTTCTATCACAACTGTAGCAAAGCCCTTTTGCTCTTTTTTCTTCCAATTGTTGTGGTGTCAACCTTGTAGGTTGTGGAAATCTAGGCGTAGCAACACTTCCTTCTTTATAGAATTGAGTGGTAGGCTTCCTTGTCTCCATAATTTTACATTCAACTTTTCTTGCCAACCTGAATGCCTTCTCCAATGAATCAGGTTCCAAAACACGAACTTCATGTTGGATGTTATCCTTTAGAGTACCTATGAAGATATCAATCCTGTGTTCCTCTGGAATATCAGTTACCCTTATATTCAATTTTTGGAAGTCCTCAATGTGCTGCCCCACTAAACCCTTTTGTTTGAGATTTATCAATTGGCTAAAGAAGGTGTTGCTCTTTGTATCCTCATAATGTGCTATCATTTCCTCCATAAAAATTGACCAAGTGACAATTTGTTTACGGGAGCAAAGCCATCGATACCATACAAATGTATTTTGTTCTAAATGTAAAGTTGCAATGCGTACCTTTTGTGTGTTTTGCACATTATGGAGATCAAAATATTACTCCATCTGTAGTATCCATGTTACAGGATCCTTTCCATCAAACTTCCTCATATCCATCTTTGGAATATGGTGGTTCTTCCCGCAAACATTAGAGTTTATGAAATCACAATTAACATTTATTTTGTTCTCATCATGAGGTTCTTCTACTATCTTTTCACCATTAGGAAACCTTTCTTGTATCAACTTTGTCAAACCTTCCATGTCTGCTTTTAGAAAATTCTTCATGTTTTCCATTTTCTCATCGATCATAGCTTCCATGTCATCCATCTTAGATTCCATGCCAGCCTCCATGCCATCCATCTTAGCTTCCACGCCTTTCTTCAAACCGTCCATCTTCACTTCCACGCCATCCATCTTAGCTTCCATGCCTTTCTTCAAACCGTCCATCTTCACTTCCACGCCTTTCTTCAAAACTTTCATTTCATTTTTTGTTGCTCTTTGCGAGAGTGAAATTTGTTGCACTTGCTCTTGTAATTTTGATAGATCATGTTGCAATTCTTCATCTTCATGAGTCATGGTAGAGCCTTCTGAAGGCTTGATGGGTGTTGAATTCTTTTTAGGGGCCATTTTAGAATTCAATATTGATATCTATTCTACAAGATGCCCTTGGAATCAATTCAACTTGATTCTTCAAACAAGACTTATGCAATTCGGAAAAAAATACACACCTTTTACTAACTTTGAGGAGCTCGATATTGAAATTGTATTATCTCTGTTATTTCAGATTTTCAATATCTGAAATTCAGCACTGAAGTAGCCCTCTAAATTATCTTTTGAATGCCACAGGTCTGACCTGATTTGGATTCTCCAAGACAAATTTGTGTCCAATCTCCCACAATGACCTAATTCTGGACTGGTTCAGTAGAGCGAACTTGTACGAATTGCCACGTGTCACTGTTTTGTCTTTTGTCTCTGAAATTGATAGCGAAGAAACTTCAGTCTGTGTACTTGCGACCACTTTTTACGGCACTTCAATCCAATGCCCAGAGAGAGAGTTATTGAAGTTTTCCCACGATCACCTCTTTGAGATGAACTTCAGGAGCCTGAAAAAGCACTACCTTCCACAGATCATATCTCCAAAAATATTGCGAACCAAGCTCTGAAATGTTTTGACAAATTTCCTCAGGATTTCAGCTTCGTACCATATGAATTTCAGACTCTGAACCTTCGTACAAAAAAATTTATAGCGAAAATGCCACGATGACCTGTTTATGAGCCTGAAAAAATACCTAACTTCCACAGATGATATCTCCTCAAATATTGCGAACCAAGATCTGAAATTTTTAGACAACCTTCCTCAAGATTTCAGCTTCGCACCCTAAACATTTCAGCTTCTGAAGCTTCGTAGAAAAAAAGTTATAGCGAAAATGCCACGATGACCTGTTTGGAGCAGCGAAACCCTAGAATCCCAAAGCTCTGATACCAAATGTTGTGTAACCAGCTCCAAAAATAGAGGAAAAGAGATATCCACGCCTTAGAAATAAGCCACTTCGAGGGGGCAACCTCCAATACATTACATGAATGAACAATTCTTGGATGATACAATTTACAAAACCTCCTTTCTATATATAGGAGTACATGGGGCCATAATGTAATCCTAGTGGGCCACAATGTAATCCTAGCCGACCTAACAATAATAATTTAAGGGCACAATAATAAAAAAATGGGGGTTAAAAGGGTGCAATAATAACAATAATGGGGTTACACTAACAATAATAAGGGACTATACTAGTGATATAGGGACCTAACAGAATTGCAGTGGATATTAGCA
>JAXQQM020061617.1:0-52061 GCA_034641835.2 Pinus albicaulis
CAGGCTCAAGAAATCATTGTATGGTCTGAAGCAGTTGCCTCGACAATGGTACAAGAAATTTGATTCTTTCATGATGAGTCAAAATTATATAAGAAGTGAATATGATCATTGTGTTTACTTTAAGAAATTAAGTAATGGAATATTCATTATCTTAGTATTATATGTTGACGATGTTAGCCATCAGTATTTTTTACATGTTAGTGATGACTATATCTACAGCTGAGTTTTCTAGAAACTAATTTCCTTATGTCAATATGTCATCTAGAAAACCCTCCTAAAATTTTTTTCGCCTTTCTACTTTTCAGTACACCCATGTCAAAATCATAACCTCATTATCCCTTTCCTACCTGGTTTCAGCCTACTGGTCTACCCATCAGCTTTAAAAGGCAAATCAAAATCTGTTTCAAAAGTCTCCCCTATGTTAGGAAGTGGCGCTTTAAGACATTTTACCCTTGGCAATCATCCCCCTCACCCCTCTGGGTATCAGGGACTGGATCTGATGATGTCATTATCTATTTTAAGAATGACCAAGAGTACATGCATTACTTGAGGAAGATGTACAGTAAGGAAAGGAGTGGAAATCAGATATTCAAAGAGGTACAACGGGAAGATACCGGTTTGTTTAGAGATTCTTGCATGAATCCCTGTGTCATGTTAGAGAGAGAAAACTTCCCAAATTTCTCTTTTCAGGAGTTGAGTGGGCCAAGGGTGAGAGGAGATCCTTACGAGGATAAGATGCTTAAATTCCGTCATTTCCAAGATTTTTGAGTTTGGGACACTTGCATTCATTGTACATACCATTGTTTGAAATATTGAAAAGATAGAAAAATCAAAAACAGTAAAAGATAGGAAAGTCAAAAACAGTAAAAACAGAAAAGAGGGCAAGTGAAGATAGAACAAAGGCCCCATGTTCCAAAAAACAGTCTTTCAGAAAGCGAGCAAGCCTAAATGCCGCTGCTAGTGCTCCAATGTCTTGTTCAGCTATCTAGCCTAATCATAGCTGAGCATGTTTAAATTTATTTGCTGATAAGTTAGTGAGTGCCAAGATAGTCAACATTGTGTAAGATTGACTTATCACAGAGCTTAGATTAGGGAGAGACTCTGGTTCCACATGCTTAAAACAGAACCAAAGAGAGAAGCGAGGGATGAAAAAACACATTGTACATCTTAGCCCCGCTTGTCTAGTTTCCTTTTATTGCAGAATAACATTTGTGTGCAGCTTGTCTTTTATGCCACAAATGCATGACAAATCAGACTGCCTAATCCTGATTTGATCATTTTTAAATTTCATGTTGTAGATTAGAGAATGAAATCCTGTCAAACTGCTTAATCTTGACAGTCGATCTAGTTTTAGGTAGATAAATGAAGGAGTTCATCAGCTTAATCTGAACTCCCGGCAGATATAAGAGTAGAAATAGATAGGTTCATTTTGCAAAAAGAAAAATATACTTTGTCAAAAGGCTGCTAGTTCAAATGCGCCAAAGAGAAGAAAAAATGTTAGGAAAGATAGTGGGGTAGGTAGAAGTATCATTGATGTTAACCATGCTGTCACTTTTCAGAAATAACATCAAGAAAAGGGTAAATTTTGCGCCAATGGATAAGGCACTGGTCTTCATAAGCCAAAAATCTGAATTCTGGACACCTCCTGACGAGGAGCTGCCCTCCCCAAATGGAGCCACTGTCAGCCATCAGTATTTTTTACATGTTAGTGATGACTATATCCATAGCTGAGTTTTCTAGAAGCTGATTTTCTTATGTCAATATGTCATCTAGAAAACCCTCCTAAAACTTTTTTTGCCTTTCTACTTTTCAGTCCGCCCATGTCGAAATCAAACCCTCATTATCACTATCCTACCTAGCTTCAGCCCTACTGGTATGCCCATCAACTTTAAAAGGCAAATCCAAATCTGTTTCAAAAGTCTCCCCTATGTTAGGAAGTGGCACTTTAAGACATTTTACCCTTGGCAATCATCAAAAAGCCAAAAAGCCTCCATCTGTTACAGACCAACCATGACTGACCTCCCACTCTGCAAATGAAATTGAAAAACAGCTCTAAGTCGCGCCACTTATATCCCTAGGTCTCAGCACTGCATAAACCCCAATCTCAAGCTGACTATTAGGTGTTTCACAGTGTTTTATGGATTCTGCAAAGAACAGGAAATATAACTTCATCTCAGGATTAAATGCTTGGATCTACAGTTAGAGGAACAGCTGCTTCTAAATGTATTATGAGCCTGAGATGAAGCTGCAAAACAAAGAGTCACTCATTGAGACCTTACAGCTCTTTCCAGCATGAAAATCACAGTAAGAAAAAGACATCACCGTCACAGCAAACTGGTAAATTGTCATGGCCCAGAACCTCCTTCATTTACAAGCAGAGGGTTAGGGCGCCTCCTTCATCTACAAGTAGAGGGCGCTGGCCAGTATTGACTTGGAAGATTGCAAAAGTCCAGGTTTGCCTTTTACTGAACAAGTGAAACAATATCTCCAGGTTTTATGAATGTGAGTAAAGATCATAACAGGGATAGAGTTTGAAATATGCTAGCTCAAAGGAAAAAAGAGTCTGGTATAATAAAGGAGGTCATTTGAAGCTTTCAAATCATGTAAATTGTTGAACTTTAGAAAGGCATGTCATTAGTGAAAATCCCAATCATAAGAAGCCTGTTTTTCCACAAGATCAAATGGAATAGATGCTGACAAAAAATGCCATTACACAGGCAGAAAGAAAGTTCTTTGTTTTTCAAAAGGCACTGACCTCCATAGTCACAGAGACTATTTTTCAAGTAATTTGTCATGAGATGACCAAAGCAAATGATGACATCTCAGTTTCCCTCAGAGTAGTACAGTGAGACAAGGATACTTTGACTAGGGTTGTTCTGAAGCATAGTGGTGATTGCAAACAGAAGGTACCAGTGTTGATGTTTTTTAAGTTGATTTCCTATCATCATAATCCAAGCAAATCCTTGTCATGCAGCATTTTCAAATAATCTTCAGATACTTTTCTCAGTGAAGAGCCTCCTCCATTTATGAGCAGATGGCCCAAGCCTTGGATGTTGTTAAAGACTGATTGATCTAAGAGACAGTGGAAAGAGACAAAGGAAGAAAGCTAAAAGGTCTTTACATCAGGTAAATGATAGTGTTTATGATACAAAAGTATTGATTTTCCTATTCAAATGAAATGTCTGTCAAACTGTACCTATAGTGGAAAGGAGACAATATTGAATATATGCATGCATTGATACCAAAAAGGAGCAGTTTCTTTAAAGGGAAAGGATCAAACAACAATCCAATGTCACATCGAAAGTCCAAGGAGCGCTTCTCAAGAAATGGTGTTCAAAGAAGCTTTTCAAATGATTTTGACACATTACGGAATGGTTTTTCCTTGTTAAAAATCGCCAAGAAGGTAAAACGGTGAACATAGTCGAGTTATAGAATGGTTCTGTTACGAAAAGGGTCAAAGCTCTTGGTCAAAGCAAAATCGTAGCGTAGGTATCAAAGAACCTTGTTTTTTGAGGCAGCATTTCAAATCTTTCTGAAACCAGGGATCCTACAGGTCAGTCTACAGGTTCATCAAGCACAAGAATGATTTGGCCTATTTTCAGTTTCTGGAGAAAGATTTTAAAACATGTTGACAAAACTAGCCCTGTCTTTCAAAGAACAAAGCAGTCTGCAAGTATTTTTCTTGACAGTGTTAAAGTGGGTTATATAAGGAATAGCACCAGCATTATTGACACAGTGGCAAAGATGGTCGAAAGGTTATTGAAATGATAGTTCGATGTTACAAAAGAAGGTAGTTTCCCCATGAAAAAATTTGAAACACCCTGATATTTCATTTTCAATAAAGAAAGAAAAAATCTTGAAAGGAAATGCCACTGTTTGAAAAAGAGACTTTGCTGCGTTAAATGGCAAACCGTAAGTTCTTTTTTGCATTGCAAGTAAATGATGAAAGTGACCGTTGAAGCATTTGAAATAACATAAGAGTGAATCTAAGAAGGAAATTTCATTTTCAAAGTGGCAAACAAGGTGTTCACAGCATAAACGAAGAGTTTCCGGGTCAAATTCCAGGAGTTTGCACATTTTTGCAACGCACGACGTGCACCATTCGAAGCTGGCAGCGACGCGCCCCGGCGGAGGTTTCGGAACGGGCCGCGTGTTGGTGCGCGCGCACGTACGGTGGCGCGACGCGCGCCTGTCGGGCCGCCGTCGAACCGACCCGACAGGCCACCCGGGTCTAATTTTGCGCGCCGTGCTGACATTGAAGAGTGCCGCGCAGGTTTAAAGGTCTTCGGTGCTACTCAAGCTTTCCTCCAAGGATTTCCCATCAAATTCAAGAGGTATTTCAACTCCGACCTTGAAAGTTTCGAACACTAAAGTTAAACTGTGTATGCCTTTGTTTGAAACCATGCTGGAGTGATAGATGTATTGTTGAAAAGGCCTTGATCATTTTGAAAAAGGGAAACTCTTACAGCCTTTGCTCAAGCTTTGGAGCTTTTAAAACCCTGTTACCTCCGCTTTGAAATATGAGTTTGACTGTATGCTCACAACAAGGTTAACTTTAAAATGAGCATGTTTTTGTTTAAGTGAAGTGGCATACATAGAGAATAGTGAATTTTAGTGGAAGAAAGGGTTCTTGTTCAAGCAGAGGTTTATAGGTTGAAGCTCCGGAGGAAGTTTGTTCACACTACTCATAAAGAGACAGTATTCATTGTATTGTTGGTTGGCTGCCTTATGTTGTTCAAAGCTTATTGACAAAGTTGCTATCCATCCAAGCAAGGGATAAAACTCACATAACCTCTGCCTGAAAACTTGGATGCCTTTCAAACTCTGTCATCCTTGCTCAGGATTGTTACAGTGACTGCTTAAATGGCACTAAGGGTTGAGTTCACATATACAAGTTAGTTCAAGGTTGGCACACTTATACAGGGCAAAGTTTTTAATGATTGCAAAAGTTACCATGAAAAGGAGTAAGAGGTATTGAGTGACATCTTAAAACTCACAAGAATAGGGTAATCAAAGCACTTCTCACAACAAACTCTTTCTAACAGTCTGCCCCTCTTTTTCACTGTATTATTTCCCACTGTGAATCTGTTGACAGAGATTTTCTAAAGGTGAACAGGACACTGAAGGGCAGGTTTTTTGATGGGAATTTAACATTGGAGACAGAGATATAAATGTGGTGGTTGATCTCTTAAATTCACAAGCAAAGGGTGTTTTTCCTAAACACTGTGCACTGATAATTCACCTAACCTAAGTCTCCTTTTTCTTTCACTGTATGGTCTCTTCTATAGAAATATGTTGACAGAGATATTCTAAGGGTGAGTAGGGCCACTTTCTGAAGAGCAGGGTTTTAATATTTGAGTTTTGTCTTGGAGACACAAATACAAGTGTTGATTGGCCTCTAACAAACTCACAAGAAGAATGATTTCTTAACACTGTATACAGGAAATCTACACAGCAGTTTGTCTCATCTTTACATATGGTACCCTATTGAAAAATTTTGCCTGGCTGAGGTACACTCAAAAGTAGAAGGCTGTTTTAAAGAGAGCAGAAGTTGTGTGTTACAAAAGCTTGTTGCATTTTATCCAAATCTCATTGTCCATTCTGTCCAAGCAGTATAGTGACCAGTTTCAATCCAGCAGGGCATTTTTACACACAGTGAGGGCAGTTTGCCTTTTCCAAAAGCATTTCAGGTCAAAATGCCTCCAAGGCAAGACCACAGGAGCGGTCCACATAAAAGATATGAGCCCATCTCTACGGAAGAGATTAATGCTCATCCATCTGCACTGTTCAACTTCCATGAAGTAGGCTGCCTTGATTTTTGCCAGAAGATAGGAGAAGTCAAGAGTTTTTCACCATTAACACACTTGTGCGCCCTGAGATTCAAAGAAAAACACTTCCAAGTGGCGGATCTTGATTTCAAAATTTCTCCAAGGTATGTGTCCAAGGCCACCAAGATCCCGTATCATGGCGAAAAATGGTTTAAACAAGCTCATCTTGACTTAGAGGATTATAAACCTTTCATCAAACCTGAACATAGAGAGGTTGTCACTGCTATCTTCCCTTTTTCATATCTCCTTGACAGTTATGCTCCGCTTATGAAAGCCATAATGAAATATTTCACTTGTGAAGGGAGGTTTGATCGAATTTATGCCTATCATGTCCGTTTATTGATGCACTTTACTAGAAGCAGGCAACTAAACCTCCCTCACTTTTTGTTCAAAAGCATAGAAAAAATGGCATCCACTGTCCAAAAGAAGGCCCCACCTCAGCAAATCCCTTCTCTTTTTCATCATTCTTTGATCAAGATTATCTTCCTATACCAGCTGGAGAAAAAAGAGGTTTCATGGGATTTATTCATCAGCCATCCAGATTTTGCCACTGTTCCTCCTGCCCATATTTCTCCTACTCAGCCTGTCCATCGCCCAGTGCCTCTGTCTAGTAGGCCTACACCTAGAAAACTCAAAATGACTACTGGACAGTCAAGTCAACAGGGGGAAGGAGAGGGCAGTAAAAAGCAGCAAGAAGGAGAGGGTAGTGGACAGCAGCAGATTAGAGATGAGGGACAGCAGCAGATAGGTGATGAAGGGCAGCAGGCAGATGATGAAGGGCAGCAGATACAAATTGAGGGACAACAGCAAATAGAAAGTGAAGGACAGCAGGTCCAAGATGAACAGCAACAGGTACACATTGATGAACAGCAGTTAGATGATGAGGAACAGCAGCAAGTGCAAGATGAAGAACAGCAAGTTGGGCAGGAAATTGAAACACCTCTTGAGCCACAAATTGGACAAGACATTGATGAAGAACAACAAGCTAAGGCTGCCACCTTAACAGTGACAAAGATTGTTCCTAGCAAGAGGAAATTGCCCAAAAAGACACCTTCTAACATGCCAAGGAGGAAAAGCGCCAGATTGGCTTTCAAAGGCAAAAGCAAAGTTGGGGAAAGTACAAAGCATGGAGGTGAATTAGCTATTATCCCGATCCAAAGCGATGATAGTGACAATGAGGCCCGCCTTCTTGAAAATCTCTTAATTCATAAGGAAGGGCAAATTGAGGTATTAGAGGAAGATCTTCAAAGGGCGAGGAATTTCAACCACTTCTTGGAGGTTGAAAACAAACAGATGAAAGTTCATGCAACTATTCATGAGGCACGGGCGATTAAGTATAAGAAAGAGGCAGAAAAGGCGCAAGCAAGAATTGAAGAGCTCATTGGTGAGTTTGATGATGAAGAGGAGGAAGACCAGCCTAGGCGGAAGAGGCCTAGGACTATCGGGCTTAGAAGAGCCTTGGAAAAGCAGAGAGCAGAAGAGCAAGCCTAGCTCCAAGCTTATCCTCTCACTGCACTCCTTGAGCAGGAAATTGAGGAAAACAAAGAAGCATGGCTTGAGAGAGCTAACAAGCATTTGGAAATGAAGCTTGAGAGGGAGAACAGGGATCTTGAGCTGCAAAGAAAGAGGACTCATCACTTTCAGAAGCTAAATCAGTTTGCCAGGCGAAAGTTAAAGGCAGCTCAAGAGAAATTGAAGAAGTTGAAGGGGAAGCGCCAGGCACGAAAAGAAGGGAAAAGCATATCAGCCCTTGATATTTTGGCATCAGCTTCAGAGCATGTTGCTATGGACCCTTGAGGGTCATGCATGCCAATTTTGGGCCTATTTCGGCAACTTTTTGTTTTTTGGCATTTTTTGGGTTTTTGGCCGAAAACTCATAATTTCGCCATTTCAGTTTGATGAGTTTTCAAGGGAGGAGGATGATACCAATGGATGCCATAATTCCATGAGCAGGTCTCCAGCGATTTTCAGAGCATTTGGAGATCATTCGCCCCCTCAAATTGGCGAAAAATGCCCTCTTTTTGCACATTCTGCCCGCCATATCAGCAGTCTGCTATTTTCTGGGTTTTTTCACACAGGTACAGTTTTGGATGACTTCTAGGCCTCGGATTGAGATGGTTTCAGTTGCGCCGGAAAGTAGACACAGAGAGCTTTCCAGCAAGCCCTCATGAGCCTCATTTCGACATCGGGAAGGCTGCCTATTGCATCCAGCAAGTCAGGGGACCTTTTTCAAGCATAAATATGAAGTATTTTTGTAATTTTTGAACTCCAAAAATCTGCTTTTCCCAAATGTGCGTTAAGCTATTTTTATCCTTGGGAAATGATGTAAAGTCAATATAATTTCCATTTTTAGCAGTTTTTTAGATATTTTATGGGATATTTTGTGCCTTGGGCTTTGCAAAGCCTCGAGGACAAGTTTAGATATTTTGACTTGGCCAATGGGATAGCTAGTTGCTCCATGAGGTTTTCCTCCCTCAAGCCTATTTATTCCATGGTTCTCATTGTAAATCAGAGGCTGAACTTGAGAGAAGAATTTATACATTGGTCATATGAGCTTTGATGAATACACTTGTGTTATGATTTTTGGACTGCCTCTTGGATGCTTTTGAGGAGTGATGAAGGATTGGTGATGGATTCCATGACATGGTAGAATGGTATAGTTTTTCTTGCTATGTTTTTTGTCTTCTAGTTTTCATTCATAATCCATGCTTCTTGCTGCTATATATCAGTAGAGATTAGTTTTGAGATATGCCCATGGAGGCACCTCAAAATTCCCGAATCTTCATAGCTTGATGTTTTCTTCTTCCTTTGTTATGCTAAAGAATTCTTAACTGCTCTTTAGTAACCTAAGGATAATGTTTGCTAGTTTTATTTACAAGTTCTATGCATATTGAGTAGGATGTATGGTGTACCCTGCCTACCTATAAGCTGTCCATAGTTCTATCCATAAAACTTTCTCTTTGACTGATTTGTTGATCATTTTGTTGAACCAAGGAGGCCTAGTCCCGATCTAGCCCCTTGCCTAAAACTATGAAAGCTTGTTTGTCAAAGTGCCCAATGACTTAGAGACTATTTTTAGGCATTCCGGCGTAGTTTATGAGTTGTTAGTTTGTCTTATTTGTTTTCCCCAAAGTCTGATAGCCATTTCCCGAAGTTAGAGGGTCTTATACCTCTATGTATGGCTGGAATGTTTGATTTCAATGTTTTAATTAGCTCATAGTTGCATTTAGCATGATTAATGGCTTGCTATAACATGTTTATGTCTGCTATAAACTAGTTACACTTGAAATCCCTTGTCTTTCACAAACTTGTTGTCCATTTAATCCATTTTGCCCAAAGATCCCTTCTACCGTGAATCAAATCGGCCCTACAGCAGCCTTACATCATCATCTCATAGCTTCCTTGACCTATTTGACCCCATAGCCCAATTTATCTGACTTCTTGTTATCCATTTTTACATCTTTGATCAGTTTTATCCCTCACAAACCTTAAACCAAAAATAAAAACTCACTTCATGGCTAATATGGAGACACCTGCATGAACACTGGATATCTTTTATCCTAATAGAGAGCCCTCTCACAGTCAGGAAAATGAGTCCTTAGGCTCCAAAGCTTGGTTTGATATTGCATACGTCATTGGCTGGCCAATGAGCCAAATCACGGGACCCTAACGACTTGATATTATTTTATGCAAGCAAAAAGCATAAGCGCTGAGATCAACGGGTTAGAAGCATATGGCTAGGAGCGTTTTGATATGAAAGATCTAGGAGTAGTAAGAAGATTTTTGGGCATGGAGATTTTGGAAACAGGAGAAATGGTAGATGTAATTATCACTAAGAAAGTATATTGAGAAAATACTTTTAGTTTGGTATGAGACAATGTGAAACCGATTTAGATCCCTTTGGCTTCCCATTTAGGCTTTCTTCAAGTTTATGTCCTAATACAAATGAAGAAAAAGGAATATATGTCTCGAATACCTTATGCTGCTAATACGTAGAACTTTGATGTATCATGGTCTATAGACGACGAATATTTCACATGCGGTTGGGGTTGTCGGTAGGCATATGGAGAAAATCCGGGGGAAAGAACAGGTGTAGTGAAATGGGTATGATGTCGAGGCACAAGTGATTGTTGTATCACACCTTGTGAGAAGTAGTGAATTTGTTTGCGGATATGTTGATTAGATTTTGTAGGTGATTTGGATAAGAAGGTCAGCTTGGGATATGTCTTTACTCTTCCGAATTGGAGCTACTAGATGAATGTCAGCCACAGAACATTGTTTGCTTTATCCTTGAAAGGAATACATAGCTACTTCACATGCTTGCAAAAGAAGCGGTTTGGTTGAAAGGTTTGTTTGGTGAGTTTGGTAGGGTGAGACAACATTAAGTTATTTGTGATAGTGAAGTGCGATCCACATGGCTAAAATCCAGCCTATCATAGTAAATCAAAGCATATGCACAGTGCGGCCTGTATTTTTAAGACGGGTTATAAGCTGAGTAGAATTCTCTCTTGAAAAAAAGTGCCACAAAAAGGAAAATTGTGCGAGACATGTTCACGGAACCGGTTTATTAGAAGCTACGATGGTGTATGGCTTCTCTTGGCTTGCAAAAGAAAATAAAAATAATAAAAAGGAACAAAACCAGATAATTGTTGTCAGAGTTGGAATTATTGAGATTTTTTGTATATTAATTTGGAGAAAATCTCTTGGATATGCCAGCAAATAGGTTTGTTGCAAGGCGATGGCATCGAGTAACATGAATATTATATAGTTTTGTGTGATAATTCAGTATTAGTTTCTTCTCTCTTATAAATTGTAACTGTAGAGGCAAAAATATGCAGAGATGTGAGGTGAGAGGAAGAAGAAGTGCAAATGTAGAAATATGTTGTTGTAATCTCTTGTTGATGAATAAGATTGCCAGTACCTGTTTGGAGGATGTAGCCAGATTGGTTGGGTGAACCATGTTAAATTTCTTGTCTTCATTTATATATCACATTAGTAATGTGCGTTTTATATTGTTTTTGCTATGCTTACTTTGTGGTATGTATCTGCCAAATCTTTGGTGAAAAGTTTTTAAAATAGTGAAATAATGAAAAGTGTTTAGTATTTAAAGAAATGTTTTATGAAATTACTTATTTTAGAAAATATTTTTGCATTTTCAATTTATTTTTTTTTTTGTTAAAAAGAAAATAGAGTTGCGCTTTTTTTTATTTCTGAGTTATTTGTTAAGTCCATCTTTTATTGAACATATGGTATGAGTTCATATAAGCGACATAGTGTATATTACAAAAGCATCAGTGTGAGTTATCTGTGTCTGCTAGAGTATTCGTTTGTGCAAATTTATATGTTTGTTTTCTCAAATCATGAGGAGAAAATATCTATATATTATATGGAATGGTTGTTCTTAATTCAGGCTGATATAATATAAGTCCTGTGGGATCTCCCTATCCATCACAGGCCTGTCATTACCTCTGATTTCATTAGGGGAACTTTGCAGGTCTAAAATGGGTCTCTAATGTCTTATAATCCAATTCTTTGTAGGAGCCAATCACATTTTGGGGATGACATCATCTGTGGTTAAGTGGCATTGCTTGAGTTAAAGGTACTTACTTGTCACATACTCAATGGTGGATTAAAATTCATGGTTAGTGGTAATTATCTAAGTACTTGCAAAGTCAAAAATAAAATTACTCTATAATAAATGTCATTTCATTTTTGTGAATAAAATAATATTATTTTATTTCTTTATTTCTTAGGAAAACAATGCATATCCCTATAATTTTTATATTATATTAGCAACATATAGTATATTAAATTACATGTTATTATACAATTAAATAATATAAATTTTAATTAATAACATATATATAATTAGATTTATAAATTATGTTATATTTTATTTTAAGTTATTTAAGTACAAAGGACAAATGCATTATTTGTTCAATGATAATAACACCTTGAAGAAAATATTACTATTTATAGTCACATCGATACAATTTTTTTAGCAATTTTATTTGGTACAACTTTTTGAATTGGTTTAACTATGGTTACATGGATTTTGGTGCAAAAATTGAGATTGAAGATTCATAAATATTATTTTATTAGTTTAGCTATTATTTTATTGTTGCTTCTGAGGTCCATTTTAGACCTCAAAATTCCCCTAATGGTTTTATATTTTATCTAATTGGATTTATGTTTTAATAATACAGTCAATCATGTAGCTTAATTAAATTTATAATATATACAAATTTGTAGGTTCGTTATGATTAAGCATGAAGTTTAGATGCACAAAATATTCAAAGCTGCTCCAAAAACGTCAAAAGTTATTATCAAAATTTGTATAAAGAAAGGCGCCATTGGTAGATGAAAATCAGACGTACTTCACCACCTTGAGTGCCAACAATGTTGCATCTTCTAACCACGATCTCGGGATAATGATGGTAATTATAATTATAATTGTTTGGTATATATGTTGATTATTAATATAATTATTTCAATGTCAAATGAATATAATCGTATAAATATTAACTAAACGTTTATTGATATCACATATATTTTGTATTAATCATCATTGACTGTTATTATTTTTATTATTAGGATTCTAGTGATGATGAACGGCCCTACCTACCATCTTCCGGTGCACCATGATAATGTCAAATGAGAAGACTCAATTAAGAAAAATGAGAGAGGAATGATAGATAATGGTTGAATGACCATTGATTGATTTAAAATATCTAAGTTCACCAATTAGGAATGACTACAAAAATAGTAGTTCTTCACAAAGCGATAGAGTAATCAAATAGAGGTTGGTATGAATGATTACTCAAGGGATATAGCGCCATGGAGACAATGTTGTTAGGATGCATTCCAAAATGATCAACTAGGGGTGATGCTCTATCTTTGACACCTTTTGAGAAAGCCTTAAATTTGTCCACCACCCCTCTATTTGGTTTAGTGGTTAGTCAAGATCTACCAGAGTTAGGGACAATGATATTCTTGTACAACTTAAAGCAAATTGCAACTGGTTATGTTTCTCAAATTTTTGAGGTAAGTTACATCAAGTACTCATATATAAATTTGAAATATAATCGGTACACTACAGTAGAAATTACAAATGAGTTTATAATGACAGTTATCAATTATTCACCGACATTTATGTACATTGATAATATATTTTTCATGATCTTAACTACGGGTTATTAAAGATAGGTTCTTAGAGTGATAATGTCTTGTCAGATGTTCAACGAAGAAACCAAAAATTGTTGAAAATGATGGGTTTGAGTACATATCATATCATGCATGTCGAGAATGATTTAGCCAGTATATATAGAGGAGAATATCTGAGACAAAAATATGTGCAGAAGTATGGGCATGATGGTCATCCAAAGAAGGGTAAATCATGTCTTGGTCCTCCTTTTTAAGATATTGATTCACATACTATAATCCCAAGGATTCAAAAAAAATCTTTGTTGCAAAATGTAATATGTTGCGAGGATGGCATGCCTCGGAAGTGGGGATTAGAGTTATGATTAAAACTAGTTCAGTAATAAGAAGCATATAGAGGATACATGGCCCTAAAAATTCAAGGATGAAGTACGAATTATATGACTTAACATCCATGGATTAATATTTATTGTAATTCCTCCTAGAACACCAATTATTCTATTTGGCTTGTAGTAGTGATCAATAACAATATCCCCCCATGGTTTTAAATGAAGAATAGACATCTTATTATTAGCTCTCTGAATATAATTAGAAACAGTGAATAATATGGATATACACTTAAACTTGATAGATGGAATTGAAGGGAACCAGGAGGATAAATGTATCACGATGTATCAAGACCCACTCAGCAGCCAGAGAGGAGTTTACATTGTATGGCATGTGCTTGCACGACACATGATTATCCGGGCTTAGAAGTTTTCTCCTGGTAAATCACATGTTTAATTTATTGTTTTGTTTATATATGTAACAATATTTTTTCACATATTAGTTATTTAATTCATTTTAATATTTCGTTATGATCTTCATGATATTCTTTAATGTGCCATGCATATTAATTCATGTATCTAAATATAATCTCACGGGTCTTGTAACAAAATGAACATTTTGGATCTGTAATATTATGAATTTGCAAGCTACGGCGGGACTATGAAAACACTGTATATGATTAACAGGTATTTCTACTGAAGAACACCATATAGATGATATTAGCTTTCAATGATAAAAATAGAGAGAACTAAGGTATCATGTATTTACAGGATTGAATTGGCAGAGAATATGAGAAGAGGAAGAAGTTCATGGTATATGATTCAAATGGGAACTGTTCAATGATCAGATTATTAGGCACACTGTTTGTTTTAGTGGAATGAAAAGGAAATCTATCTTTATGACCTGTAGTAGGAGCATCTTAAGATTCCCCTTATTAGATCCCATGTATATATTCAAAATGTTTCATCTTCTTTATGGGCACATATCATGAAAAAAGTGACATGGATGTTAGGAGAAAAGGATGTTATTACTTCAAAAAATAAAAAGAAACTGGCCAAGATGATTTAGAGAATCTGAAGGATGAGCGGGAAACATTGGTCCCTCTAATTCATAGTTTTAAACAAGGTGATATTACATAGTTTAAAAAAAAAGATGATATATCTTTGCAGCGATAAGTTATAATGGATGTGGAGGTGTTGAATTCATACGGGTCTTCCTTCTGTTGCTTCCAAATGGAGCGACCATTTTGTGGTTAAAATCTGTGACCATTTGAATCTTCCTAAATGTATAATGTCAAAATCAGTTTAATATTTTGTATTATTAAATTTTATCCTGGGATCTCATTAACTAATTTGCCATATTATTGCCGTGTTTATAACTTTGTGGTGTCATTATCCTTTGTTGGTGAGTGGGTGTGTGAAACATGAATTCCCTCAAGACTTCTGATTTTTCCATATCTAAATTATGCGCATTTGTAATTATGGTGCGTGAAGGAGAGATTCATTTATCTAGCATTCCATGGTGGCGATAGAGATAGTTGAGATTGTTTGTATGTTTGAGAAGGCTGCCGAAGAGTTTCATGGACTTACGAGTTTATCTTCCAATCCACCTAGTAGATGAGGTTGAATTAGTTGGGGTTTTTCTTTTTCGTTGGATGTTCATGTAGAGAGGTACATGGAAGAGGTGAAGGTTTGTTAAATGAAGAGCTTGAGAGTGTATGGTAGAGGTACATACCATAACATAGTCTTTATATTATCTGATTACCTCATGAATCGAAAACGGACAGGTGCGGTGATTTGGGACGATGAAATGGATGAAGACAAAAAGCAGAGTTACTCCAAACGAGTGGAAAAATGCTTGATAAAGAGTAATGTTACTAATTCTTTCAAATTTACAAAAAGTAATTAATATTCATGTTGAACTTTGATATAATGTATATTTTGATCTCTGAGTACTATATAATGTAGGTTTGATTTATCGATGAATGCAAAAATTAGGCAATCAATAAATTCATTCTTTACAATTTTTATGATGACACAACATGCCAGGTGCTTGTATAGAACAAAAAGAAACGAGGATGAAATGGGATAGTGTGAAATAATTGAGACAATTGAATGGTATAAGTGTGCTTATCGGAATCATTTAAAAGAAAATATGCCAAAAATATGCTTTATGATTTAGGTTATAACCAAATCAGAAAATCTCGATTGCTTGGTTAGATTTACCTCGTCTTTGAAAGATTCCTTAAATGCTTGGAATTGGGTGCATCGACTTCGGTAATAATCTTTTAATTTATATGTAAATTTAAAAATTATATTAAGACATCTACATTTCATATTTTAACTGTTGAACAGTTATTTATAGACGCCTTTAGTTTTAACTTTTTATAATAGGTTATTTATCCCCCTTCTAACGGGCATGGACACCATTTAACCTGAGAGAAAATGCCAATCTTTGGAAAAATCACACAAGGAAGCGTGGAGTGGAAGTTGAGTTTGATAAATCTAGTCAATCTAACCATAAGGGGTAAGCACAATTATGGGGATGTTGATTCGTTAGGAAGATACGAGAGATCATTGAAGTGGATTTTTCTTCTTTCCAATGTATTGTTATTTTGGTCTGAAGTAGTGGGACACCTTTGATCGGAATAATGTAAAAAGGAAGATCGCGATAGTAGGTTGTGTAACATCAACTCTAGAAAGATGGATGAAGCTAAGGAGCCTGTTTTCCCTAAACAACGCAGCTTCGTTGTTTGTGTACTCGGATGTGTTGGATATGGATTGGTGGTTCGTATTGACACATGACCCTAAGATAAACATATTTTTGAGGTACAATAGTGTTATCATGCCATGCAGTTAGAAGATAATGAGGGTGATCATGAGAACCAGATTATTGATATAGTACATGTGTTATTTCATCAATATTTGTACTTTTTTAAATGGGTTTTTCAAAATATTAATATAATATGATTTTAAGTTGTTGGTGATTTTCATTGTAACATTAATATTGATAATATTCACTTGATGTTTCAATTATGTCGTCTAAAAAAAATGGCATATATAAATTATTATTATTATTTATTATTTTGTATACAAGATCATAATAAAGAAAATAGATGAATTAAATTTATAAATTTATTTGCATTATTTTCTAACTTTATTATGTTACAATAAATCATATTATTCTAGATTTTTTATTTTACAATTATTTAAAAATTACAAATTTACATTAAATTTTTTATAAATTCATTGCATTAATACAGTCAAATTTTACAAATATTTTACAACAATTATTTACATATTTACATATATACCATTACAATTTTATTTAGAATTTTAAATACACTTAAGATTACAAATATTTACAATTCTACAATATCATGGTCATTTAGTATTAAATTAATTAACAAACATCAGATAATGATAATCATCGTACAAACATCATATTTGACTAAAGCATGTTCAAAATGCTAAGCGCATCATCATTGATCATGATCATCTAACAAAACACAATTAACATTATATATTAACATCATCTAACCATGAACATCAAATATACATCTCATCAAATAACTCATGCTATCACATACACATCTATCACCATTTGCACATTAAATAGACATATCTACTTACTGGCCTAACAACATACACATCATGATGATCACCAACATGTAAATTAAGTACAGCGCAACATGAAAAATAAAATACATGGACCATATATATATATATATATATATATAAGTTTGAATAATGTTAAAAATATACATACGTAATGTAAATGTCATGGATCAACTTCATTGGTAGTACAACATCACCAATACACGATACCAGTGGAGGCTCATGATCCTTAGTCTTGATAGTCTTCATGATGCGTAGACATGGTCGATGGTCAAGCCTCATCTACATGATATTGTTTGCTAGATGCTAGTGGGCTCATGATCATCTTTTTTTCTTTTAAGGTGAGCGATCACGCGAGATGATGGTACGTTACACCTCTGAGCTTGTCCATCCTGCTTTGTGGCTCAATCATAACGTCTAACGGTCCTCATCGATCCAGCTAAATACGTCGTAACTCCTTTGACATGTTGCATCAAATTTGTACATGTCTGTAACCATCACTATCCCTTGTAATAGCCTATCATCGGCACAGCCAATAATGCATCTTGTGTGTGGGTCGATGCCGCCTAAAAATCAATCTGATGGAAGTTGGTTGCCCAACTCCATCCTATATCTGACATCATTGCAGGCCATGCCAGCCACACCGGTAAGGTAGGTCTCTCAACAACCTCCCCGATGATCTCGGCACTCTGGCTTGCTTTCCTCATCATCATCAGATCCACACGGATCATGTGGTCAGTGAGTAGCATATCCTCTCCATCAAAAAGAGCCAATGTACGCCAAAATATATATAAGTACACAACAATCATTAGACAATTTCATTACACAATTTAATAAACAGTTAAAGAACATGTTGGAATAAATTTAAATAAAGGTAATATTACCTATATCATATGGCTCATCAATTTGTGAAGAGGATGTTGGCACACCTCGCTTGATCAACCACGCACATAAGGACATGGGACCTGTGAAAGGGATGTTCATCAACTGGCTGAAACTCCCGATGCATCCATCTCATATCCTCTCTAGAAGCAAGTCTCCTCCTTCTTGGGCATCATCTACCCCACATGTGCATACGTGCTGAGTAATCGGCACTATGAGAACGTCAACGAAAACTAGGCCTTATCTTTGGAAACCTCAAAAATAAACAAAAGCTCACAAAATGGAAGTTGACCACTCTTACTTGTGCATGAGCAGACATCTATCTAATGTTGCTATTTGTCACAAAAAATACATGAACCACATGACAAGTGCGTGGATGTTGTAATAAGAAATCAACATAATATAATAGTGATCAACTAATGCATTTCCCATCATGGTGTTGGTGTGAAATAGTCAAAGAAAAAATGGCGAGACACGGACTTCCTCCACGACAAACGCACTATCATTAGCGCCCTCCGGGGACACAGAAAATCTCGGGAAATTACTAATGTTTCTCAATGTATCTCTGGGAGTAAACTAACTAACTCCCTACTACACAAACGAAATTTGGAACCTTGGGGAACGAGGAGAAATCCACCCCTCTCCTTGATAGCCGTACGTCTCTCTGATGGGCCTATACCCTTTAGTTGATACCAACAGTATTTGGGGGTTCCCATGTTTTGGCCGGGTGCAGCAGACACAGATGAGACAACATCAAAACCACTTTCGGACCCTAGGATCCTGACCCTCCCCAGGTCAGAGATCTCTAAGCAAAGGTTTTTATGTCTTTGAGGCTCCAGAATTTAAAGATATTAGGCTAGTTATAGGCACAGTTTGTTTTGCTGATTGTTTTGTTTGGTTGTTAAGATCGAAGAAGGGTTCAATATAAGACAAGGGTGAGTAAAAAGGACACAGGCAAAGGCAAGATGATTTTAAGGAACATTCAGAAGACCATTGGGTAATGGAGTCAGGAAAGGTTTACTTGCTATTCCATATGCGAGGCTTTCGATTGGAGCTGATCATCTAAAGTATTGGATCTTAAAGATGATAGTGAGGTGAAAATGGTGAGAAGAAGGTAAGCAGAAAACCTCAAGGTGACCTTTGAAATCAGATCCGAGGATAGGACATGCCATTGGATGCACGAGATAAAATCAGCTAAATCTTCGGACAAGGAACATTAAAGATTTAGAGCACAAAGTTTCAAGACGAGATCGAGAGAGACTTTGAACTCTCAATGCTTTGGCCTCCGAACGGGGGATCTTAGAAAGGTTAAAATCAGTGTCGAAAGGATCCTAGTGAGATAGAGACGAGTTCTGAACACTCATTGTTCCCAATTCATTCAATTAAATTTCATAGACAATAAAGTGAGATTCATTAATTCATACATAAATATGAGCAATTAAATCCACTTTACTGACAAATTAACTAAAATGAGTCCTTAGACATGACATTAAACAAGAAAACATTGAAGGTAGGGAATTAGAAACATAGGGTACCTAACAAAGGGGTACCTAACAAGGGTAAATCTATGCCAAATTTCTAGATGTTGCTAGAAGAAATGGAATGAAATGAAATAAAAACCTGAGACGAAAAACATCTTTATGACTTTAGATGGGATCTAGAAATGTGCTTGTCATGTTAAAGAGCAACAACACATTCCAGAGTAAAACATTTTTAGCATAATAATTATGATCTGAAAACATCTTCTCGGCCTATCTTACAGCACACCGAAGACATGTCTGAGAAATAGCTTGCATTTCATAAATAGCTGATCAACAACTTACAATGAGTTTCTTCATAGAAATTTATAGCTCAAGTGGAATGAGAGAAGGTAGGTGAAAAACTAGATACAGTATGGCTTCGGAAAGGAAGAGAGGGCAGGGAGGCACAATACATTTAAATCTGGGCATTTATCTCTGGTACTTTTGGATGGAAAGAGTGATCTTCGATGCATTTTAATTTACTCCGGAGTATTTTTCTAATGTACTTTCTTTGTAGCACTTTCTGTAGTACTTACAGTGAATTAAGCAAAGGTAGAATAATGATGCTAGGGTCTGCCCATGCTCTAGTGTAATAAATGCTTACGATGGCAGGGCCTTTATTAGGGGAAAATTCACTTGGACACAATGTAAGTGAAACAATAAGTGTACCATGTCCTTTTCGGAGAGCATCTGTTTGATTTGAACATCTGACGATATGGTCTTCTCTGCTTGGACCTTCGAGCGATCCATGGGGTCTTTTGATTAAATTGTACCTTTAAATACATAGATTGAGGCTCAAAGTCTCCATTCGTGCCTTACTCTTGTTTTCTCCTTTGATACTCTTTGCCGCTCCATATTTCTTGTGCCCCATTGCGCTTTAATAGCTCACGGACGGGTTTTACGAGTTAATTTTTGTTCTTTTAATGCAAAGTCTACCATCATAGCTCTTTCCGGGATTTCTTCGTGATTTCGACCTTTGAAAAATGGTCTCGCTTTGAATTTTTTTTTACACTGTAATAAATCTTTGTGCAATCATGGCGGCTTTCAATCATCGATAACACTTCCAAACACGACGATGTTAAAAGCCATGCATGGAGGTGGTGGATGCAACGGGGAGGGCAGGGCGGTCGTAGTTGGTGAGATAGGAAGAGTGTGTAGGATCATGTGGAAGATGCGACTCAATAATGGGAACATAGTGGAGGACGTAGGTGGAGCGTAGCAAATTTTTAATGCCAAAACCTTTGAATTTTGACCTTTTGATCATAAGAGAATGGGCGAAATAAGACAGGCCTACGTGGAAAGGGTAGCGTGGCAGCACGGGTTAATTCGCGTGCATGCATTTTAATGCGCGGCCGTCTGATCTACGCGAGAATCGATGGTGGAAGACATGTCCGTTAGCGATGGAGCGACAGGCCGAGTCTGGTGCCTTGGATTAATTTTGTTGCATCTTCGCGGAGCAATCGCCGTTGGATGACTTACCTCGGATCGGACGACGCACGACGATATCGTCTTGGGGCATTGACGATAGCACGCAATGGAGGTGGTTTATGAACAATGCTCGGGACACGCGGCATGTGATAGTGGGATCAACGTGAAAAGGAGAAAACTTACTCCAACCTCCAAACGCGGTGCGATGAATACCTTGGTTTTTGAGCAGTGCTTGTTGGCATGGGGACCAGTGGGGATTGGGCCAGAGTCGGATCGTCGAGAATCAATGGTGAGAAGCTGCTCGATAGCCAAACGTGCTGGGCAGCACTTTGGGCTAGCACAGTTCGCGCCGGGTCACGTGGAAACGATTACGGGGCTAGGGCCAGAAGGGTGTTAAACCCATAAACGTAAAAGAACATGGCTATTTGGCTCATTTGTGGATTTGCGGGTAGGAAAAGGTAGATAGAGGGAAAAAGTGGAAAATAGGCCAAGCAAGGGGAGTGTGTGGGATTGTAAAAAAGTTTTGTAGAATTTAGAGAGGGATAAGAGGGGGAACTAATGAGAGGGAAAAGGCTAAAATGGTGCATTACGTCGGGATACAGGGAGGCAAATGAGAGGCCTTTTGGGCACATTTTTTGCGTCAGTGAGACCCTTTGGATGGATACAATGAGAGAGAAATAACCAAAAGGAGAGTGTACGAAAGAGCTTTCCAAGGATGATGTATCTTCGGAGATTGCATTCCTTGAAGGCTCAAAAACCATTTGTACAGCACCAGAAGAACATGGGGGGCTAACGGTGAAACACTCTACATAGGGATGGCTTCTTGTTGAAGCAGAATTTGAACCGAAAATGTTATACACCAAACAAGGAAAGTAGGTAGAGTCCTGATACTAACAAGCACATAAATTATTTTGGATAAGTATGATAGTTCTCAAGCACGAATGAACTTACAACCTTTTTGTCGAATATTGTGAGGCTCACATAGTCATCAAACTTTTGGTGTTCACTAAAAATAAGACAGAGGCCTTGTTTAAACTTTACACAACTAAATATTTCAATATTGTCTTTTTTCATTTAAGTGTAGACCCTTTGTCTTGATGAGACCACCACCCTATACCAATTCTATTTCAAGGGATTTGGTATCATAAATATACTTATCTTCACACAATGAATGAGCTCATGCTATACGTGAAGTCTTCATCAAGGACTTCCGATCTTGTTTTGTTACATTCATAGTGGTGTCAAATGTTCTTTGAACTTCATTGATACTTTTGTCTTTACAATTCCATTACCAAGAGCACCTCTACCAATTTAGTGGTGTACTAAATCGAATACTTTGTTCTAAGCCATTGAATCTATAAATAATGCTAGAAAGAGCTTCAGTGTGCTTCTTGAACCTCTTAGGCTTTGTGTGTGTGAAGAAAGGTTGTTCTTTCTACGATAGGTGACTTATACGATTTGTATGTGATAAGTGCGATTAGTGATTTTACTAGGCAGTTAAATTGAATCGATAAGGCACAAAGCTTGGCATTCCTCAATGACGAAATAGATTAGAAAGACAAGTGCTTTTGATGACACGAAGGGACTTTTGTACCACCTTGAGATGAGTTGAATTATTGTACAAACCTAGATAGATCTATTTATATCTTTGAATTTGATTCCAATATGAGAGCCCTCTTTCCAATCTCATTAATGGCCTAAATATCATCAAGATGATCATGAATATCTTTGGGTATGGTCTTGAATTAGAAGAGCCCTCGATCATTTTGCTGACATCATCAATGTTTGAGGAGTCGGGTTAAGAGTCTATCCATCAATTTAGATAAGCAGTGTAGCAAAGCAATTCTTTGCATTAAATTATTTGGTCCTGCGCACTTTATAGAAGATATTTTAGTCACCCTAAGTATTTCCATTTGTGAAATCAAAGGTACAGCAAATTTTCCATTGAAAGCTGAGGCCTTGCAAGACCAAGTTATCATCATAGAAATTTCTTGAAAATATTTCAAGGTTGTCTGATTAGCTTAGCAATGGAAAAGAAGTGTTAAACTAGAAAAGTTTGCTTTTTCTTTTTCTTTCTGATTGCTTTGATCATGCCATGGGTAAGTCTTGAATGTATCTGAAAGAATTTAAATGATTATGAACATATTTCTTTATGGATTACTAGAGTTTTACTAGCATGAACTCCTTGAGGCAACAATCCATCGACTACAAAAACAAGGTAAACAACCAAAAATCTCATCAGATCTGATGCATCATAATGTGTGTGTATTTTGAGTTGACAATTCTCATGATATATATTTGGTGGATCACTTGCCATGGGGAATTTTTGAGCCATCTTACCAGATTTGTGATAGAATATGAAAACACTTTGATGGGTATTGTGAAACTCTTGAGAATGGTCTTCACCTAGAACTCACTATTCACATGACTATACCTATAAGGAATAATTCATAAGGAGGATGGTCTTTCTTTCTCACACTAGTACCACCACTACCTCTTATTTCATTCACCAAAATATGTGAGCTCGGGATATATACATCATGATCTCAAAATGAATACTATATAAAACTTACTGGCTTACTGTAAAAGAGGGAAATCAATCCCAAGGGCACAACAACGATGTCAATTTTGGTCCAAATTTGTGCCCGAGTTTTTAAACAACTTTGAAAGACATTTCTCAATGATCATTTGAAAGAACACTTACGTGTTTTGGTTGAAAACTAGTTTACCCCTCAATTATGAGGAGCCCACCTTGCTCATCGTGCCACATTTATCTCCTCATCTCAATAAATCCTTGACAATGACAAAAATTTACCAAAGAAACATCCTTTCTCAAAGATGAAATTGAAGTAAAAAAGGGAGGGCAATGGAAGAATAGAAGACATTGGTGCAGCATAAGTAGGAAATTTCTTAGGACATTGACTACTTTGAAACGTGGACTTAGATGCTCCCACTTGTTCACATACACCTACAATGTTTGAGTAAGCCATCTTAACTTCTGGCTACACTAGTAAGTAATTAGGTCTACGTTCCTTGACTAGAATCTTCTTGATACGACATTGATTTCTTTTTGTTTTAAACCGAGAATACGGGTCCAACACCAATAAATGACAATGATAATAATAATAAAGACTAAACTATCTTAGTTTGCTCTTGCCAAAATAGCGGCGGCTTGACATGCCCCAGCCCAAATATCATGGCCGCGGATATTATCTTTATTCTGAAACACGAGATTTTTCATATTTTAATATCCATATACTAATGTGCTAAATCACAAATATCATTTCTAGGCAGAGATGGAAAATGTAGAGGTACTCTATGACATACAACCTTTGGGCTGAAATAAATTATAGATTTGAAGCAGAGATATAAATTGATAAATAAAACTATGAAAAGTTCTTCTAAAACACAAATGAAATTAACCACATGTGAAAACATCAATGAAAAGGAATTTGAAAATACTTCATATTCGCTAGTCTAATAGCGAGAGAAGAGAACACTAAAGGGTGCCAATTATTACATGTACAAGTGGAAAGAACTTCTAACACTGATAAAATGTACTATTCATTCTGCTTCAATATGTCAAACGAGTTCTTCCCTAATGAATAAAATTTCAAATGAATGTGAATTTGTTCTTAAAGAGAGATTGCTTTAGATTCCATAAGCAACACCCTCTCCAGCTCCTTATCACAAAACTAAAATCAAGTTGTGATGTAAGGAAACTAAAGAGGGTAACAAAATCATAATGCTAACAAATTGAATGAGAATATCTTACACTGATCATCATCGGGAAAGATTTGAATACTTTCCCAAATCACAGCATAGTCATCATATATTGCAGATATGATGCCCAACTATGGTACTGGCTTTTTGGGTCAAATGTCACAAATGAAGCTATTAAAACACATGAATTTTTCCACTTGTAAGACCATAACAAGGAAAACAATCTATAACATATTTACACATACATTAATAGAAAATGCTAAAGTTATATTCGATGTCGGTCTTACTATATAAATCAGATTATACAGCTGGCAACTAAAGGACATGTTAGTAGCGGTACCTAAATACCCTTTATGCCATATGTTGCCATGATAATTAGTCCACCAAGTGAAACTTTCTATTCCCTTTGCACTATGAAAACAAAGTGTAAGATATTCTACCTAGAAAATTCTCCAAAGGAGGCCAAAGCTTGTTTTGAACCGGTTAGGCTGATCGGTGACCATTTTCTAAACAGATCTCTAACGATTGATTCTATTTTCCTACCCCTTCTAATCCCTCTTCATAGCTTAACATCGGCATGTGCTTTCTAGTCGGGACATGCATTTTTGGGCATCTCTACCTTTATTCACATTTTATCACTTATTTCTACTCCTTCTAAATGTTTATTCTTTGCCCTATCTGAATTGTTCTATATATCTTTTTAAATAAAGCGATATTTTGTTTCACATCATTTTTGATTCTGCGACTTGGGAAAGAATTAATGGCAACATAATGCCATGTAGACTAAGGAAAGTAGTAGGTCGGTTTGACAATTGGCATGATGCGAATTCTACTTCTTAAAGTGCATATGGGTCTCTTCTTAAAAAAAAGAAAAAAGGTTGTAAATATTTAGAAATAAGGAAGCACGGAGAAAGAAGAAGAAAAAAGGCAAGTTACCACTTAGAAAATAACAATTGGGAACTTGGTCTTTGTGATCTGACACACAGCGACGCAAATGTAACCCAAGATATACCGCAAGTGAAGATGGAAAATGTAATCATTTTAACATCGCTCATAATCCACGGTGAATATCTATGAGATCTCATATTCGGATTAAGGGAGGGAATATAAAGATAAGGTGAATTCTCGGCGGTATAAAGTTCAACATTTTTCGCATGCATTAATCACTATAGGATGTTTTTGGGTTTGAGGACACAATTCATCTTCATCAAACTTCATATCCTTGCTCACCAATGTCTTAAGTTGCACTTTAATTTAGATATGTGAATACGGATGTCTTACTATCAACAAAGACCGCCTTTATGTTCAAGGTTCAATATTAGTGCTTTTCTCATCATGAATATGAATATAAATTGGTTAAAAAACAAGGGTAATACTTGTGGATTCTCAATAACAAAAGATTTCTTTGTGATGTTTGTTCAAAGAGATCTGTGAGGACATTGGTTCAAGATATAGACAATGTGTTGCAAGCTTTGGCTTAAAGACACATGGGTAAGTCCATAATCTGGATCATGGTTTTAGCTATCTCAATGATGGATTTATTACTCTACAAGCACATTCTTGGCATCCTCTTGATCCTTGTTTCCTGCCAAAAGGTATCAAATTCCTTGGAAAAGGTTATATCACTAGATCTGTCTCTCCCCTAACTTCCAAGGTTTAATGTAGAAACTCAAAATGAAGAGTAGCAACAAAATGGGCATGTCAAACAGTTTGGATTGGGAAAATACTTACTTGGGGATATGCAAGTTCATTGAATAAACATGATTACTGCGTGTGAGGAGTTACCAAGATGGAAAAAGACCCGCCCGATAATCAGTGCATTGAGGTGCATATTGCTCTATGTTGTTATTTGTTTTTGAGATAAAATGAGGACTCCTTACTATAACACGAGGGGAAAAGGCACTATCAAGCAGGTTGACCATTGGCTAAATTTGTGCATTTGAGGTTTTATATGCCCATATAAAATCCATTTGGACTAGAATTTTGTATTTCTGTTGACCTCATCATGGGCCCATAGAAACACAATGGAGTGTGCTTGTCAGTTTGAACCCAAGTCATCATATGAACTCCTATTATTGGTGAACCATTTTTTCTTGCAAATCTTTTGATAGCCAAAAGCCCTGTGGGGTGGTGTTGGCACGAGGATAAATTTCAAATTTACACTTTGTCCTGCATGTTTCCAAATTCATTAGCAAATGGAACAAATTTGAGCGCTTCACCAACTAGTGCCCCACCACACAGACCTGCTACTTATGTTTTATCTTTGCCTCGATATCTTGAATCTTATCGACACTCACAACAATGAATCCTTAGCCACTTGTTAACAAAGCTAGATACACAAACCAGTGCACCACTTCTAGGCTTTTGAATGTACTCCTTTGAAACAAATTTTATAGCTCTAGCCCAGAATCCCATCATGATGGCTACAAGGCAACTTCCATATAACCATTCGCTCTCTCCAGCCAAAATAGGCTGTTAGTGCTTGGGGAAGGCTTACAAAGGTCTTAGCTATTCATAAGTTACCACTGGTGGTATCTGGTATTTGTCGCGAGGACGAGGAGGTGAATTTCTCTGGTGACGATTGAGAAAAGCCTTTGTGAAAAAGAAAGCAAAATCAAATATTAAACTTCTGAATATTTCTCAAAAATCAAAGCCCACTATAGACACAAATGATGACTGCAATGAACCCAATCTTGAGGCATTTCTCCAGTACATGGATGGCGAGATGATTGTGGGAAGCTTGCAAAGATGGAAGCGATAGGTTTAACTCACTTGACGATGAGGTTTGAGAGAAGTTCAAACCAGAGGCAATCATCTTCCTACGATGCTGAATTTGATTCATTCGGATAATGAAGAAGAAGAGTGTCTTAATGATGAAAGAATTCGTTGAACGTGTTGGGCAGTAGTGAGGAGTAGATATGAAATTGGGAAATATGTTTGATATTTGAAACATCAATGTCTCTCCCATCCAATCGACCTAATATGGAGCTGACGGTAGTTGATACATCAAATGAAATGGCTGGTGATGGAGACATCCCTCATGTGCATTTGTTTGATCATGGAGAATGCAAGTACCAAATGTTGATATGCAACATAAATTTATGATTGAAAGCAGTTGAAAATCATATGCCTCCAACCGGTTATTGATGATGAAATTGGAGCAATTGACGATGTGCCAGTACTATTTCTCGCGTAGGTCAATTGGTTGGAAGCTATGGAATGACTATGAAAATCTCATAAAGAATCCTTCTTCCAGGGTCTTGTAGAGAGTGTGCGGGTGTTGCCCTTGGAGATGATGAGGAAAGAGAAGGGGAGTTTAGAAGGCTATACTTGAGAGAAAGTTCATCCTCATTTACTTATCTTGTGAGATGACAATAAAAGGCCAGAATGTGCAAATATTCATCACGACTCAGAAACAGCTGGATGCCATAGTAGTAGGTGCTCTATAAAGTTTTCATATCCATCCACGGGGGATAAATATGTTTGTGGATGATCCTTCTGCAATGTCAATTCAAAAACAAAAATAATTAATCAAGTATCTATCTTGGCTTTGTTCAAACTTCATATAAAATTTCCATTGCCAATATTTGTGAATAGGAAATCTCCATCATTTGAGGTCATGAGATGGTTATGAAGAGTGGTAATAGATGGAAGTCCTACAACGGAATTGGGCATTGGAAGCCATTTTAGGAGCACTTTGACATGTTTAAGAATTAGATGGTGTTTTTGAAATTTGGTAATAGAGAGTAGTGATGATGATCTTTTGGGTTGAAAGGTAGTTATGAGCAATTTCGGAAGGATGATGATTCACACTTATTTTATATGCTTATAAAAGATCATGGAGGCGATACGGAGCAAGTAGTGAAAGTAATGGGCCTAGAGAAAGCAGTTAAATTACAATGACATTGGGCTTGGTGATGCAATTCTTGCGTTACATTCTATCAAATTATGGTTGAAGGTAGCTAAATATCGGCGTCTACCCATATTTGTGATGAAGACAAACATATTGGCGGAGATGAGTAAGGGTCATCGTGCTATTCTTGGTTTGAGCTCTTGGTGCAAGTTATTTTGAATTATTCAAAAAGCAGATGATATTGAGATATGGGATAGACGACCAGAAAAGATCTTCCAGAAAGTTGATGCTTTAGAAGGGCCGGACACATATTTGAGTATATTGTGATCCCAGGAGGGCAGCCAGTTGAACTTCTTCCAAGATGTGCTGACATTATTGCTCGTCAAATAAAGCTGGTGGAGAGCTATCAATTAGTAACAGAGAAATCAAGGAGATAGCGAGAGTGACAGCCGATGACTACCCATGTTTCAGAGATATGACATTGCAAAACATTGAATCAGCGAAAAAAAAAACAATGAAATAGTAAGCCTCAGTAAAGATTCTATTGAGCATATACATAGAGGCGGTGAAGATTCTCAAATGATTGAGCTGGTGGTTCCATGTTATAAATATGAAAACAAGTCTTTTCCCCACACTATATCAACAATGATAAGTGTGTCTAAAAGCAATATAAACAATGAAATGGCTGAATGTTTTGTCAATTCAAAATCTATTATTACAAATGAGCAGAGATCTCCTGAAGTGGAGGAAGATAATCCCAAGATGAACCTGATGCAAGTAAGGCTATGCATATTGGTGTTCCGACAAAGGATGGTCTGGTAGAAGGAGATTTAAGAGCTAAGAACTATAACACTATGGCACTGGAGCTTCTGCCGATATTATGCTAAACCTCACGCATGTTTGACTTATGAAGGATAACCGTTGGTTTAGATTGACAGTTCAAGTTGATTTCGAACCCCCTCAGTGTTTCGAATTTTAGTGGAGGAGGGGGGGTTCGAAATGGGTACTTTTCAAACTCAGCCATTAACCACATGGAAAGCGAAGGATATGTTCGTACCCCCCCCCCCCCCAATCACAATATGTCTTACCATCTGCTGGGCCCTCCGAAATCCGGTTTCGGGTTTTCGTAAAACAAACGCTCAAAGTCTATACTTGGAACAAATTTTTGTTGCTAGGTAAGGAAAGGAGGTTTGAACAATCATTACCCAAAAAGAGCGATATCTGCACGATAATGTACACTAATGGCACAACTGGTGAACCTAAAGGCATATTGATCACAAATGAAAACATTGTTTCTATGGTGACTGAAATTGCTTATTTTCTTAAATGTCAGAATGAAGAGCTCGCAGAGAAGGATGTTTATTTCTCGTTTCTTCCTCTAGCACATATATTTTATCAGGTGACAGAGGAATTTTTCATATCAAAAAGTGCTTCAATAGGCTTCTGGCGCGAGGATGTGAAGCTTTTGGTGGAGGATAAAGCAGAACTAAAACCAACTGTCTTATGTGGTGTCCCACATGTTTTTTTGATCGCATATATTCAGGTTTAAACCAGAAGATCATCGTTGGAGGATTTCTAAATAGAAAGGTGTTTGAATTTTCATACAAATACAAGCTTAATAATATGCGCAAAGGGTTGAAACATGAAAAAGCATCTCCACTTTTTGATCAAGTTGTCTTTAGCAAGATTAAACAAGGTCTGGGAGAACATGTCTGTGTAATGTCATCAAGAGCAGCTCCACTTGCAAGACATGTGGAAGAGTTTCTACGAGTAGTGACATGTTTCCATGTTGTACAGGACTATGGTTTGACAGAAACTTTTGCGGGAAGTTTTATTTTTCTTCCAAATGTTATTTCAACGATCGAGACTGTTGGTCCACCTGTTCTGAATATTGATGTCTGTTTTGAGTCTATCCCTGAAATGGGATATGATGCACTTTCAGAATTTTAAGCTTTCACAAGGAGAATACGTTGTAGTGGAAAATCTGGAGAATGTGTATGGCCAGTGTTTTGCTATTGATTCGGTTTGGATGTTGTTGAGTTCATCATTTGTCATGCAGAGGTCTTAATTGCCTTGTCCAAGAGGCAAAGCTTCCTGCGATTATGAAATGCTTTCAGCTATTAGCTGAGCATGAAAATGTCGTGAGGAAGGCTACAAAGGAGCGGAAAAGGCGTTCCGATTATAAACCCATACTTGAGCAGGATGGCCTTATATGGCAACGTTCTTCCTATCAGGGGACAAAGAGGGAGAAAACAAGAGAAGAATCATTAGCTGAAGTATGAGATTACAAGCAGCAACAAATGTCATACCGTGGAAAAAAGGCCAAGCGAACTCCAACACAGGTGTTACATGATATAATTGAGGGCCACATGGAGGAAATTATGATAGCAAGAGGAATTGGTTGTTTTGTAAAGGGTATATTTGAGATACCACAGAAGGCAACACAATCTCTTCCTTCAGACAGTGTGACTGAGTGTAAACAGTAATGTGAAGCCACCAATTCAACCTTTCCTAACAAGGGTGAAGGATTATTTGTGTCTAGCTATCAAAGGATGCAAAGTGTCATGCGACTAAAGTTTCTGTAGGAAGAAATGTTTCATATTCTATGATATATAGGATCGATGCTATGCTTCAAAATCTAGGAAAAGAAATTGACGATGTAGATGCAAAAATTGGTGACCGATGGCAAATATTGGATAGAGATATTCGAGGGTACACATGGTAGCCAGCGCCGCATTAGAACTAATGATTCAGGAAAGGTGGCATGAATGGAAGAGCTAGATGTCAAAGCCACCCAACGTTGCCTCTTTGTGACCACCTTGGCCACTTTCAGCATACCTTTTTTTATTTACGAAGAGCTGCCAAAGTTAATGTTACAGTCGATTTTGCCAAAGATATTTTTTGTTCAAGGCCTTGCATGGCCACAGTTGCCAAATTCTAATTAAATTGTAGTTAATGAAGATTGCCTAAGTAGATTAGGGCAACCAACATAGTTGCAGTTAAATATTGTTTGTATTTTCATTATCAAGGGTTGGACCTTGTTAGACTCTGCGTTGTAAAGATCATTGTATTGGAGCACTATAGTTTTTGCTAGGGCATCAATAATAAGAGACCGTTCACAGGATTCTTGAGCTATGTTAATGGTGATATTTCTTCTGTGTTAATGTTTTTCTCTGTATTTCATGCTGAGCATCAATTTGTCTTATTGTGAAACAGAAAATTTAGATTAAGATTTGCTAAGAGAGCACCTTAGTTTTGTCTGTGTTTACTATCTTAATGTTTTCTTCTGAAGTATAGTTAAAGAATTCTTAACTTCTCTTTAGCTATTACTGAACTCATTGTTTTCTTCCATCTCATATTCACACTGCCAGTAAGATCCAATCTGCATAGTTAGCTTGCCCTGTGAATGCCCTTGAAAAGTTGATACACAATTCAGCCTTTTATGATTCCATAGCTCAATGGATTAAGTTTCATAGCTCTATCTGTCCAACAACATAATCAATCAAAACAAATAACCCTCATAATTTCTATAACTAGCCTAATATCAGCCTTTATAACCATCAAGCTAAATCATAAAAACAGAGAGAGCCCTCTCTGAGTCTAGGAAGGATAGGTCCTGGACTCCAAAGCGGTTTGATGTTGTCCTTTGTCGTTTATTCTTACCAATCTTATAAATTACACGGCCACAACAGGTGGCACTAATGTTGCAGGCTAGCCAATCAAGATAGTCCTAGTCAACTTCTATGTCTATAGGGAATAGAAGCTTGGTCTCCAGCATCGAAATTGGTCCAACTTACCACTAGACCAAGCCCTATGTAGGATAAATATTGATGGTGAGAAATCACCAGAGGGAGCCATTGATGTTGGAAACTAGTCAATGGAGATAAACCTGGTCACTTTTGTGCCAAATAGGAATAAAACATTAGTCCCTAGCATGGTATGTGTTCTTAAATTACACCAGAACAAGCCTAATCAACTCATATTTTTATTAGTAAGAATGATAGAGATGTGATTTTTAAGGATGTTCTGGCTTTAATATCTTCTCTAGGTTGTTATTTTATTTTTGGTCAAAAGCAGGGGAAACACTTCCCCACTATAACATGGGGAAGAGCACTGTCAAACATAGTGGAACATTGGCTAAGTTGCCACATTTGAGGGGTTTCTATGCCCATATAAAATCCATTTGGACTTGAATTTTGTATTTTCCTCTTGGCCTCATCATGGGCCCTTAGTAACACAATGGAGTGCACTTGTCAGGGTTTGAACCCAAGTCATCATATGCACTCCCCCTTATTGGTAGATCATTTTTTCTTGCAGCTCATCTTGATGGCCAGAAGCCCTCTTAAGGGTGCCACTAACGTTGCAGGCTAGCCAATCAAGATAGTCCTAGTAAACTTCTATGCCTATAGGGAATAGAAGTTTGGTCTCGAGCATCGAACTTGGTCCAACTTACCACTAGACCAAGCCTTATGTTGGCTAAATGTTGACGGTGAGAAATCACCAGAGGGAACCACTCATGTTGGAAGCTAGCAATGGGGATAAACCTGGTCACTTTTGTGCCAAATAAGAATAAAACATTAGTCCCTAGCATGGTAGATGTTCTTATTGCACTAGTACAAGCCTAATCGACTCGTATTTTTATTAGTAGGAATGATAGAGATGTAATTTTTCAGAGTCTGGCTTTAATCTCTTGAAGAATGTTCTTGTTGATTTCCCTGTATGTGTGAGATTTTCTAAGCTGGCTCCTTAAATTCTGATGACTAGAAACACTAAAGGATATATGTAATTCCCAGGAATCTTGTTAAGCTTTAAGTGAGAATGTTAGCAGCTAGCTATTATTTCTTGTTTTGTATCAATAGTGAATTGAAGGAATTTGGAAGCTAGGAAATTGGACTTCACCTATTGATTTTGGAAATTCACCGCTCAGGTACACAAGATGTTATGGATTCTATAACTTTTTTGTAAACTTCCAAAGTAAGAAGTTGGACTAAGCTAAGCAAGAATCAAGATGATAAGAGGAAGGAAAATTCAACTGGGTTCTGGCACATGTAGAAATGAAGAAATCATGTCTGGAATATGAGTAGTGTACCTTGTCTTGTTTTTATGATTAACCTCCATATTATCATCTAGAAGATCAATGGAAGAAGGAAGGAATCAAAGAATAGATGCAAGGTAACAAGGTTTTTTTGGATATTTGTGTAATAAAGGGAAAATGGGCACTTAAAAGGAAGCCTTGTGCTCTCAAGGAAATGAACTGTTAAGAGCAGATAAACAATCCAGGTTGGAAAGAGAAAATAAACAATAAAGACACAGTTAAATCTTTGCTCCATAAATCATACTGCAATAGCTAAAAGTCTAAGGATGGTTGGACAAAATTCTCATTGTAGCATCTGCTTGGCATTGAGAAGCAAGGACTGTAAGAAGGTTCTTGTACAATAATTTCTTATAATTTGTGAATACCATTTGCGAACTGCATCTGACTTTCATGTGTGTCAGGGAAGAGTTCATAAATTTGCTTCCTTATGCAGTTAGAGAGGAAAATGCTAAGGCTTGCTAAAATCAGCGATATGCCCACTGCACAGTGGGAAACTAGATAGAGACAGTTACTATTTAACTTTCAAGAACTTATGCTTGACTAGCTGAAAAGTATTGGATTTTTTTTCTCGTGACCTTGAGTACAAAGTCTCATAATCAATTGGATGAAAAATCAAGTCTATCTTTCAAATGTTTGAACCAAGACTAAATAAAAGAAATAATTCCAGTCTATAGAAAGGTAGCACAGTAACAACATACTTGAATTTTAGGGTTGCTTCAAACAATCTCGTCCTGAAGATAGGATTCTAGGTTGTTTGCAGTTTTTAATTGGTGAAGTTGGCTCTAATTTTGGAACTTTGTCGGCTCTTCTACAAGTATCATTTTTCACCAATTCTCCTCCAGGTCTTTTTCTTGGACTCACTAAAGGAGTTTCATTTTACGCATCCTTTGTATGATTAAACCTTCAATAGAACATTGGTTTGCCATACAAACTTTCTTAGAGAGAAACTGGCAACTCGGAGAAGGTTACAAGACCTCCTTCTATAATGGACAGAGGTGACCCCAGAATGTGGCAACAATTTTCCACTTCAGCCGTTGTAAAAGAAAACAAAGAGCTTCTCTCTGTAACTTCTAAGGCCTACTTGGATGGCCTATTCTGGCCAAAACAACAAAAAAGTACCTCTACGTTGTTATCTTGTGAAGGATAACATTTCCCTCCATTACTAACTTTTTCTATAGTCACTGCTTCTTGATCCATTAGTTTTGACTTATCCATACACTAAAGAGCATTAAAGATTGTATTCTATTACACAAAGATGATCTGAAAGGGAAAACCTATTAAAGCATAATATTTCAGTTGATGTATCAAATTCTTGGTTGCATACAAACAGAAACTGTTTGTTCCATACAAATAGAAACCACTTGAAGATATCTATGAACCACCTGAACATCAAAAATGTTCAGTCTCGTAACTCTTAAGTAAATCTTTAAAGAATGTGACATTAGCCTTCTTGGCTTAGTGAAAGCCCTAATGTTCTATCCTATTTGACAGTCTTAAAAATCTCACAAAAACCTGTAAAGATTTTGGCATTCTGTACGCCCAGCCTCTAAAAGCCCTAACTTTCTATCATCCTCTGTGTAATTTTAATAGAATACCATCAAATACCAGAATAATGAATGTCCATTCTCCCAAAAATTTGAAATGTGCAGAACAGAAAGAGAAATCATTCAATCAAATTACTCGAAATGTATCAGAATCCCCATCCTTTAACTCAATGAATTTATTCGCAAACTCTGTCGTTTTTTTAAACAAATTTTTGAGCACAACCTCCTCTAGTCCATTTATAGAGAGCCTTAGCTTATGAGATATTGTCTATAAGCCAAAATAGGGTTAAACTTTTCCATTGAAAGCTTAGAATAATTGAAACTGCAATAACAGTGTTTTGAGCAAGACCTATTTCAACAAATTTAGTTCAAAGTAGAATACACTGGCTTGTTTAATGAATTTTCTCCAAGACAGAGCATACAGGATTCGTGACAGCCACAAAAAAAATTATGGGATTTTGCAATTTAAGCATTCTCTTGCAGAAAAATACCTTTTCTGAACTTGTTTTGACGGTGAAGAAACGCAAATGATCTGTTGGAAATCGTTCATGAAGAGAACTGGGGTCTCGGGGATTTATGCCAGAGCAATTGCATACCAGTATTGTACAAAAGCGCTCGTTTCAGCGCGTGAGCTCGTTTCAGGGCAGGAAGAGGGATAATGCAATAGTGGCAAAATGAGGCGCCATATATTTGTATTTTCGTATTTGAGTCAAATGATTTAATTTTTAATTTGGAAAAATAAATGGAACAAGAGGGCAAAGGAATGAAACTAAGTGACTAAGTGGGATAATTATAATGGCTTATGTCATTTCTTTAAGTCACATTGAATCAATATACATTAAAATTTTGTATAATTTAATTATAAATTAAGTAATTATTCATTATTAAAGTGGGGTTTTATATAAATTATTTATTTATTAATGTTAATTTGTAGTTTTTAATAATATATTTATGTCAAATAAAATTATTTAAATTAATGTTTTATCAAATTTTTTGTTAATTTTTCTATATTATATTCTAATTTACTTTAAACTTGTTTTAAATATGCTTTCACCTTCATGTATGGAGGTTATTTATTTGCATATTTAAAGTTTTTTTGTAATTTTTTTCTTAAAAAAATGACTATTTTGATTGTGATGGTGAGAAAGTATTCTATAAATAGTGTTAAGGGTTATTTAGAATAAATAGGAGATTCTTTCTCTTTATCTAAGACTAATCTTTGAGAGAATGGATATACATTCCCTAATTATCACATAAACAATAGGTTAATCTTGCATTTATTGCTTTCTCTCCATGGAGGTTTGCTACACAAAGGGAATACCTCCTCCTATGTGAATTTGATTGTCTCCATCTCTTAAAGGATTTTCAAACATTAATAATTAAATCTTCATTACTTTAAAGATGTAGTCTTGTCGAATATACCAAAAACATAGTAGGATTCTTTCGTTGTGGACAAAATCAAGTACATGTATGAGGGAAGTATTCCTCTATGGATGGTTAACAAGTTCATCAATAACTACAAGCAAATGCTTCAATCTATATATTTAATGATCTTCAGTCATCATCTAAAGAGTTCAAGAATCAAATAAATTCCAACCTAAGTTCTAAGTATATGGTAAGCTTGTACTTAGAGGTTCTATTATTGTAAAATTTGACAACTATGGAAGTTGTGGCAAGGTATTGGAGGAGGGACTGTCATTTTGGGGTAGAGCTAACCTCTTTTTAAATGATAGTTTCTAAAATTGAGTCCATCTTCAATGTATGTACGTTGTCTAGCTTTGAGTTTGGTTTCCCTTTCATCCTAAAGATCAGAGAAAGACATGCAATGTATTATGACTTTCTTAGGGTTTTCAAAAGATTCAGAAGTTATGAATTTCTCCGAATTGTTTTTTCTTGTCCTTCATCTCAAGTGCCATTGGCCTTGCCCTCCTTGGATGAACTAGTGAAGGAGAGTCTTGCCGCGACGATGAAGGAAGGAAAAACTAATGTTGAGAATATTTGAATCCATCTACAATGTTAAAATTTAGAGACAAAGGGGCATTTAGAATTTTAACATTGTAGATGGATTCAAAGACCCCTTTGTCTAAATTTAACACTACATATGGATTTAGAGACCCCTGTAGTGAAATAAAACACTTCAATATCAAAATTGCAATTTTCTATTTATGGAGTGACACAATTAAAAATTACTAACATACATGACTAATTCATATACTTGTTGTACTTATTATTTGGTCATATTTTTATTATTGGGCTATAGTAGTCATTTGTGTTAATCATTATTAATCTTGTCACTTATTATCTAGTCATATATTTTTGTCGTGGACTAAATTATTCATTTTAGTTAGTCGTTTTTAGCTTGGTCACTTATTATCTAGTCATATATTTTATCCCTAAACTAACTTTGTCGTTTAAGTTAGTCATTTTTAGTTCGGTCACTTAAAATTTCTCAAATTTAGTATTAATTTAGCAGGTGAACTTTTACAACTTGTAATTGTAGGATCATTAGATGAGGTGATCCTCTAACTCAATGTTGTGTATATGGCAAAGCTAGAAGACGTTATTGAGAAGAGGAATATCATGATGTCATTGGTTTCAACTAGACACTAATGTAAGCCCGCTTTGAAACCACCATGGGGGATCTGAAGGGCAACATCTAGTGCTCTTGTGTGTGTGAGGGTTAAAAAATAAGGCCCCCTCCTATTTGCATGAAGTGTTCCTAGTAAAAATCCATCTTAGAGTCAAGGCCATGAAAATATGAAGTCCAAGTATAAAATTTATTGTTTATAAATAACCTCTTTAACAACTTGACACAAACGTATAATGATGTCATTTACATTGGAGGTGTATGTCACCTGAATCGTGTTATAACTTTAATCGCTCCCCCACAAAAAGGTGGCATGCTCCCTTGTGATGGTGCATCAACCCTAATGGAGAACAATCTCATGATGTAAAAGGAATTTAAACATGATGTAACTTTAATAGTGCCCTACATTCACCCCTTGGCTCACCACTCGTGGCAGATGTGAGGCTATTTCAAGAATTGATGTGGATAATATCATTTTATTTTCTCTTATGTATAGTATTATACATTAACACAATTATGGTTTTTTAGCAAACAAATATTTCTATCAAGGGTTAGCTCCTTGTTCATTAGGGTTGAATATGTTGTGTCATTATGAGTGATTTATTCATTGTCAACTCCTTATGTGGGAGAACACTACAAGCTCCATGTGAACATGAAGAGTAGATATTGTGAGCAATTCTTATCGAGGTTTTTCAAATTATCCAGTTGTTGTACATTTGGTATACATGTTAATAAGCGCATTACCCACAAACACACACCCTCGAGACCAATACCTAGTTCTCTAAAAATCAAATGGTACCAATATTCTTAGTTAGAGGTGAAGGATTCTCCTAAGAGGTTATTTTGTTGGTTTGAGGTGTTGTGTTTTTCCTTAGATACTAAGTGGTTAAGGGCTTCAAGAGTTAAGATTTAAGGGCCAAGGACTTGGGGGGGAAGGGATTTAGGGGTTAAGGGATTAATAATTAAGGGATTCAGGTGTTAGGGGCTAAGGGGTTAGGTTTTAAGGTGTTTGGGGGTTATGTATTAATGTTTAAGGGTCACGAGTTAAGAGAATAAAGGGTTAGTGCTTAGGGGGTTCATGGATTCTAGGTTATGATTTAATGGCTTAAGGTTTCATGCGTCAAGGGGTATGTGGCTTATGAGGTATGAGTGTAGGGGTTAAGGGAGTATGGCTTTGGGGTTAAGGGAAGTGTCACTGAGTTTCAAATGTGCTAAGGAGGGAGTAACATCAAGGTATGCTAGGCAGTGTTAAGGCATGCTAGATGAGATTGGACATGAGTAGCATAAGATGAGTTACATGTAGTTCTTAGGTGAATAAGGCATATGTTCAATTTCAACGACACATGAGAATCTAGGTTTTGTCTTAGAATTTTTTATGAAAACACACTCAAGTACCACAACACATCTAATTTAATGCACAATGAAATCTACACAAATCACTCTCCTAGGTGCCCTCACTCTCCTCAGAACTTGGGCCAATTTCGACGATGGAATCTCCGGATAACTCAAGCCCTAGCTCTAGGATCAAGTTTTTCCTAGGTGTTCCCAAGGATAGAACCTAGTAGGATCAATTTGACCTATAGAAGCAAAAACTCTTGTCTAATACTTTCCCATCACCTTGTCCAAGGTAGGAACATAATTGGTTGCTAAATTCCATCCTCAAACCTAGGTTGGGTCCACTTGGCCCCATGTGGTCCCATTTGGTGTCAAAGGCCTTTCATCAAGGACCATTTGGGAATGCAAGTTCCCAAAGGATTTTAGGGATTGAGAACCTCCTTCATAAGTCTTATTCTTCTCCCTCAACCCTTCAATCCCCCTCCTCTCTCCCTAGAAGATAAATTCCCTTGCTTAAAAGGAAAGAAAGTCCCACTCTTTATTTTATCTTAGGGAAAGGGTTTCGAGGGTCACTTCCCACCTATTCATTGACCTATACTCTACAAGTGACTTCCTAAACTACCGGGACTCCACCCATCAGTGAAAGTCCGTGAAGAGCAAGGAGCCTTAGCTATGGTGACAATGGGCTAAGCCTCCATCGTTTCCCTTGTCCTAGCAGTTGCCCTCTTAGGAACCCCTTTTAGGTCCACTAATAGTTTGAGTCGTAACAAGTTGTTCACAATTCCATTTGTGAACAACTCTTTGGTATGCCCACTTTTGTCATACTACAACTCCAAGATGAGAAGCCCAGGGCTATGGAGGTTGCCCTTCTTCTCACTGAATCAATCCTCTACAATATAGTGAACTAGGGCTAGTTGGTTGGCCCACTTGACTGTTACTTTAGTCCTTCAAAGTATGCACATCCTTAGGCCCTATACACCTGCCCTTCTACCAATTTTGTTGTCCTTCACCAAAACAAGATTCAGGGCTCTTCTTTAACAGTAACCTAACAACCCTCCAACTGTACTTGGACTACCATCAATCTGCCCAACCACAATCAATTAATTTTACTGATCTAGGGCCCACAATGTTGTCTTCATCTAGGGCTCTTCAAATCTGCCACCTAACAATGGTTTGAGTCCTCTCAAGATCATTGTTCTTGTGTATCAACAATTTGATCTTTGTTGTCCAATCTATGAAAAAATATGAACTACTCCTCTTCTCATACTTCTAACAATCTGTAGATGACTGAACTAGGGTCACAAATCAACCACTAACAGTCCATTTACTAATTTTTTATAGGTTTCTTCAGATCTTTGCCTAAAACTCTATGGAAAGTCCACCAAAATCAACTCCTATGCATGTTAATCCATTCTTCATATGGCACATTTCTTCTGCATGCTCAATATTCTGCTCAGGTTCCACCCTCCTTTGGATATGTTGTCTCCACACATACTAAATCTACAAACCATCTTCCAGATCTGTGATCTTTATTGCAAAAATAATCCTTTCTCTAAGGGTCACAACCCGTCTTCTTCTACGCAAATTTGTCATAGCCTTAAGGGCATACCTTATGAACTAAACATGCTAGGAAACTGTCCTAACTAGGGCATTATACTTATGTACTTCTAATTGTTGTAGAACAAACCCTATCCACACATAGAAAAAACATGACTCTTGCCTCCATAAGAGACTCGATCTAGCTCACATGGATCCATAGATTCTGGGCATTTCTTTGACTGAATCTTGACATGAACTTCAGATCTCAATGTCAACTCTCAAACTAGGGTTAACTCAGTTAATATTACGCCTATGTCGACTTCTATTATGGCTCTAAATTATAGTGCAAGCCCTCCTCCATTTATGTTGGTCTTTATCACAGACCTTGCTACTAACCACCACAAGGCAAGATGGTATCAACCCTCCCTTCTATTTCATGTAGAAAATCTAACCAATGGGATTCAATCTGATCTTGTAATGTACTAAAACAAGACATTGAATCCTTCCTGCAATTTGTGGAAACAAAACACGATCGCACAATCACATATAAGTAAGAGAAACAAGTTATCAATTGCACAACACAAGATGTATCTGGGGAAGCAACTGCTCAAAACCCTCTATCTCTATTTTGTATTAAGTCAGGGAATCATGAAACAATACAATGCTTAATCTCTCTTGAGATTCTCCAGCACTCTGCCAATTGTCTCCTATTGATCTAAGCAAAATCGGTCTAGTACTTAGCCATTATATCATGTGCCAATTAATAGTGCCAAGATATGCCAATACATGCTAGGTGCTAAGGATGTGGCGCAGGGTGCCAGGGTATGTCAATATGTGTCAAGTGTAGAAATTTGAATAACTGATATATTATTCACCGAGATTCTCCTGATCACACACTATTTTAGCTTCATGCATAATACAAAATCTCTTCTACCATTGATCATTACATGCAGAAATAAAATCAATTGCATGCATACATTAAAACCACAAACAATCACACATATGAAAACAGTATTTAATGGGAAAGCTTAAAGCTGAAAACCCCAACTATCTGTATATTATATGTCATGGAGATCATGTAACAATCATAGTACAAAAGCTCCTCACAAGCTCTCATGCACACCCTCAATTGCTACACACTATCAAGCTATATCTAGCAAAACACATGCTCCAATCTTTTGCCACTTGATAGCCAGCCTCTATTGTATTTTCAATGCTATGGGATGGCTCATTAAATAACATAAACCACTTGGCTTGTACTGCACAATCCTCATGGGCTTCTCCACCTATCCGTGTGTTGCAAATAGAAACTGTATAGTCACAACTAATAGTTAACTTGCTCTTTCACCTATTTCTGCACTGGTCTCCACTGAAACTGTCCATGCACTAAAGTTAACTGATGCATTATTTAGTTGATTAATGAGTTTATAATTAGTGAATTAATTAATAATTAATTCACACCACTCTAACTAATTGTATCAATTAGTTAAACTAGATACAAATAGCTCAACTATGTTTAGATTAGTTAAATTGAATACAACTCCACTAACTTCCTCAATCAACTCCACCAAACTCTGTCACATGAGTTCTAACTGAAGTCTTCATGAAATAGCTCCACATAACCCTTAGGAATAGCGTAATTCCTTCTGTCAGCTCTTGTGCCACATATGTGCACTTAACTAAAGTGCTCCAAGAGAATAAGATAATGTTTAGAGTCCAAATATTATTAAGAGCTAATAATATTCGACATATCTCTTTTTAGACTGGCAATCTAAAAATAGATTCCGCCCAATATGTCTAAAAATAGAAGTCCATCTATTTTTTTCCGACTTGACCAACCATCCACAAATAGCATCCTGCAACTTATAAAACATGATCCATATGTCTAAAAATAGACATAGTCTAAAAATAGACTTTGCGCCAAAAATAGCCTGCGGGCCCACTTAGTGAAGGCGACTTCTTTTCACTAAGCTCCATCATCTTGTTGCATTTTCAACACTCCCTCTCAACAAGATATGGATTATATGCAACCCCTATCCTGCCTCTGTGGTATTCGAATTTTCTCCTGGTGAGCGCCTTCGTCAAGATATCAGCATCCTGATCCTCCGTGGGAATATATGAAAGTAACATGATTCTCCGTTGCACACAATCTCTGATATGATGGTACCTGATGTCGATGTGTTTGGATCTATCATGAAATACTGGATTAGCCGAGAGTTTAATGCACCTCTGGTTATCACAATAAATCACAATAGGCTCCAAGTGTGACCCGAACAACCCGACCAGGATCTTCCTCATCCATATGGCCTCGCATGCAGCCAAGCTTGCTGCCATATACTCAGCCTCTGCTGAACTGAGTGCCACGGATCTCTGCTTCCTGCTGTACCAAGAAAATGTTGTCGAACCGATACTGAAGATCCCTCCGGATGTGCTCTTTCGGTCCGTTGGGCTCCCTTCCCAATCTGCATCCATTTGTGTACCATAATCCATATCCCGATGTACCTCTGAGATATCTCAATACATGCTTCCTTGCCTTCCAAGAGCTTGGTTGGCTTAACCATAACTTGTGAAAGTTGGTTAACGGCATAGCATATGTCGGGTGCGTGTATTGACCATATACATAAGCCCCACCAGCTTTGTCATGTGATCAGCATCCATCTACTGCGCAGTAGCATCCTCCTTCCTCCATCCACCAGGAAGAGGAGTATCAACAAGCTTGCAGCCATGCATGTTGAACTTCTCCAGTATCTCCCGGGCATACTTTCCTTGAGAAACAAACAGTCCATCACTGCGCTGCCAAATTTCCAATCCCAGGAAATAATGAAGGAGGCCCAAGTCCTTCATCTCAAACTCCTTTACAAGATCAGCCTTGCATGAGTGTATCAACAGTTCATCACCTGTCAAAATCAAATCATCTACATAAAGTACAATGATCAACAACTTACCCTCCACCACAATCTGGTATAGGTTAGGATCCGCCTCACTCTTGGATAATCCAAGTCCGGTGAAATAACTGTCTATCTGTGTGTACCAAGCACGAGGTGCTTGTTTCAACCCATACAACGCTCTCTTGAGCCTGCACACATGCGACTCGCTGCTAAAGATCTCGAAACCTTCGAGCTGCTCTATGTACACCTCCTCCTCAATGACTCCGTTGAGGAATGCAGTCTTCACATCCATCTGATGAATGTGCCACCCCATCTGCGCTGAGAGAGCAAGAATCATCCGTATGGAAGAATACCTTGCGACAGGTGCAAAGGTCTCCTCATAATCGATCCCCTCTATCTGTGAAAAGCCTCGAGCAACAAATCTTGCCTTGTACTTCTCCACACTCCCGTCAGCTGCCTACTTCACTTTGTAGATCCATCTCGAACCCACCACTGATTTCCCCTCCGGTCTCGGGACAATCTCCCATGCAATGTTTCTGACAATCGAATCATACTCTTCCACCATGGCATCTACCCATGCGGGATCCTCCACAGCTTCCTCGAAAGAGGATGGCTCTATCACGATACACTTGCTCATAAGAGCCATGTATCCAGTATACCGGTCAGGTGACTGTCTCTGTCTGCGCTGTGATGTAGGTGCTCCTACAACCTTCTTTGCATCTTGAGCCAGTCGCTCAGCTTCTGTAGTGCGCTTCCGCCCTCTGATGGTTGGCGTTGCCTGAGTGGTCTCTTCCACTCCATGAAATTCCTCTTGTGGCTGATCCACATACTAAAGCTCATCCTTAGGAACTACTAGCTCCTCATCTGCATGCAAGTGTGGCTCCCTCTCAAGCGAACACTTCATGACTTTCTCCTCATGAAATTTTATATCCCGTCGCACAACAGTCTTGCGACTTTCTGGAAAATACACACGATAGTTGTGGGGCATATCATTGTACCCCAAAAATATCCCAACCTCTGCAGTCAGCTCCAGCTTCTTCCTGGCATCCTTCGTCACATGAATGTAAACAGGTGAACCAAAAATCCTCAAATGGGAAATATCAGGCTCCTTACCAGAAAACGCCTCCTCGGGTGTACTCATGCCAAGTATCCTGTGAGGACAATGGTTCTGCACATATACTGCAGCATTGCATGCCTCAGCCCACAAGTGTATGGGTAGGCCCTGATCATGCAACATCGCCTGTGCAACACCCACGATCGTTCTGTTCTTCCGCTCAGCAACCCCATTCTTCTGTGGGTTATGAGGTGCTATGAGCTCTCTTCGAATTCCTTCTGTGCTGCAAAAGTCCTTGAATTCGCCAGAGATGAATTCACCACCATTGTCACTCCTTAGAGCCTTCACCTGCTTCCCCGATTTTTTCTCAACCAGTGCCTTGAACTCACAGAACTTTGAGTATGTCTCGCTATTCTTATGCATGAAGAAGATCCAACACTTACGAGAAAAATCATCAACAAATATCACATAATACCTATGCTTTGATGTCGAAGCTGCTGAGAAAGGTCCACACACGTATGTGTGAATTCTAACAAGGATCGTCGTGGCGTGACTATCCTTCTCGTGAAAGGTGGCTTTCAAAAATTTTCCCAATGTACATCCCTTGCAATGATCTAAGCTGTAGTACCCTTAAATTGATGAAATGCAGTTGCGTGTATCTTCAAAGCTCCATGGTGAAGGTGGCCAAATCTCCGGTGCCACAACTCGCCATCATCCCGGCTCACCACTCCTTCTGCCTTTCCTGCCATTGCTGCGCAGCCATCTACCTGCAATTGATAAAGGTTCTTAACTCGAACCCCTATCCTCCAGGTCTCACCAGTTGCCTTACTGCGCAGGAAAGCCTTTCCCTCGCTAAAGACAACATCATATCCCTTGTCTTCTAACATCGCCACAGAGATAATATTCTTCTTCAATCCTGGAACATGCATCACTTCCTTCAATACGAAGGGTTTACCAGACTCCCTCTCAAAGGAAATGGTACCGATACCGGTCGCATTGTATCTACCATCATTGCCCATCTCGATGTGCACTCCAAGATCTTTCTCATCCAGATCAGTAAACAAATCTCGATCTCCTGTCATGTGAATTGACGCACCACTGTCAAGAAACCACACTGATCCCGTCATAGTTGAGACCAAGCATGCGATCAACGAAAAATCCAGCTCAAACTGCGAGGCTAAGGCCTCTCCAGCTGCAGTCCCAACAGAATGCTTATTTTTCTTCTTCTGTGGACAATTAGTGGCGTAATGTCCGTGTTGGTGACAGTGAAAGCACTTCACCTTGGACATGTCCTGCTTCTTGCCTTTCGCACCGGATTGAGAAGATTTCTTGCTCTTCCCCTTCTTTGCTTTGGCAGCCAAAGCACAATTCTCTTCATCAAATTTCTTTGATGAAGATCCGTCCCTGGTACTCCACCTTATCTCCTCTTGCACAAGATCCGACCAAAGTCGCTCCCATCCTGGCAATTTCTCCCGACCATTGACAGAGTCCTGATAGGAATGCCAACTCTTCGGAAGCCCAAGGAGAGCCAAGCTCACCAAGTCCTCATCATCAAAAGTAACCCCCACACTTCCCAGCTCATCCCTGCATTGGATGAACTTCGTGAGGTACTTGGGCATACTGTCGCCTTTCTCCATTTTTATGTTTATGAGTTTATCCTTGAGCGCCAACTTCCTCTGATCGCTCTTGCTTTGGAATAAATCTGTCAAAGCTTTCCACATCAAGAATGGAGAAGATTTACCATGAAGGCTGGACACTATGTGACCCTTCACACCTTCCAACAGAATCCTTTGACACTTTGCTGTCTTCTTTTGCCATGCGTCAAGTATGGCAGCATCATTAGAAGTAGGTTTTGGAATTTTTGCATCTATGAACTCCTTCAACCCATTGTCATCCAACACTGCCTCCATCCTATCCTTCCATGCAATATAATTTGACCTGCCCTCAAGGGAATACTCCAATCGAAATCCATTGAAAGACATCTCAACTTCGACACCAAGAAAACACTGCTGCAAATTCGAATTCCACCAGCACAAAACTCAACCGCTTCAATGTTTTGCAATTGCTCCAATGATCAATATCCCTCTGATACCATGTAGAAATTTGAATAAATGATATATTATTCACCGAGATTCTCCTGATCACACACTATTTTAGCTTCATGCATAATATAGAATCTCTTCTACCATTGATCATCACATGCAGAAATAAAATCAATTGCATGCATACATTAAAACCACAAACAATCACACATATGAACACAGTATTTAATGGGAAAGCTTAAAGCTGAAAACCACAACTATCTGTATATTATATGTCATGGAGATCATGTAACAATCATAGTACAAAAGCTCCTCACAAGCTCTCATGCACACCCTCAATTGCTACACACTATCAAGCTAGATCTAGCAAAACACATGCTCCAATCTTTTGCCACTTGATAGCCAGCCTCTATTGTGTTTTCAATGCTATGGGATGGCTCATTAAATAACATAAACCTCCTGGCCTGTACTGCGTAATCCTCATGGGCTTCTCCACCTATCTGTGTGTTGCAAATAGCAACTGTATAGTCACAACTGATAGTTAACCTGCTCTTTCACCTATTTCTGCACTGGTCTCCACTGAAACTGTCCATGCACTAAAGTTAACTGATGCATTATTTAGTAGATTAATGAGTTTATAATTAGTGAATTAATTAATAATTAATTCACACCACTCTCACTAATTGTATCAATTAGTTAAACTAGATACAAATAGCTCAATTATGTTTAGATTAGTTAAACTGAATACAACTCCACTAACTTCCTCAATCAACTCCACCAAACTCTGTCACATGAGTTCTAACTGAAGTCTTCATGCAATAGCTCCACATAACCCTTAGGAATAGCATAATTCCTTCTGTCATCTCCTGTGCCACATCTGTGCACTTAACTGAAGTGCTCTAAGAGAATAAGATAATGTTTAGAGTCCAAATATTATTAAGAGCTAATAATATTCGACATATCTATTTTTAGACCGGCAATCTAAAAATAGATTCCGCCCAATATGTCTAAAAATAGAAGTCCATCTATTTTTTTCCGACTTGACCAACCATCCAAAAATAGCATCATGCAACTTATCGAACATGATCCATATGTCTAAAAATAGACATAGTCTAAAAATAGGCTTTGCGCCAAAAATAGCCTGCGGGCCCACTTAGTGAAGGCGACTTCTTTCCACTAAGCTCATCATCTTGTTGCAATCTCAACATCAAGGCAACAAAAGGAAGAACCAATAAGAGGGTTAATAAGTCAAGACTTTATCTTTTAGAAAAGGGGCATGCTAGGCACACTAATAATAGGTCCCAATACATGCCAATTGGCATTGTGTGCCAAGTGCTAATGTATGTCAATGCATTCGACCAAGGTGTTCCAGGGCATGCTAAGTATTATATGCAACATGATAATAGATGCTAGGAGAGCTCCATGTTGTGCTAGCGCATGCCACCATGTGCTTGGGTGTCAGTGTCATCACAAGATGTTCCAAGACATGTGGGGTGCTAAGAAATGTTAGTGTGTGCCAAAGCATTAATTTAAGGTATACCTAGATTATTGAGGATTGTTAGGTATTTCTCATTAATAGATTTTTTAGAGCTTGGTTAGGTATTAAATAATATATTTCCTAAACACAATAGTGGAACTTTATCTAAAGGGAATTTGCTAGATAATAAACTTAATAGATATGAAGCATGTGTTGACTCATAGGAAATTTCTATTCGAATAGTCATTACTTGAGGGAAATGATACACACTAATTACTTCTTAAAAAATTGACTGAACCTAACCACTATGGCCTTGGACATATTATAAAAAATACTCCAAAATAATGGTATTAAATTGTTACTTTTTTACAAAAACTATATTAACAGACACATAGCGTTATCAAAAACTCATTGGAATGATCAATGATGATGAATATTTTTTGACCGTCACCAAAAGTAACAAAAAGAGTATTGGTGAGGGTCATCAAAATTTCGTCACTAGAAGTGTCACCAAAGAGAGAATTAGTGATGGGCCTTTAACGACCCTCACCAAAAGTGTCATTGAAAATGTCTTTGGTGACGGACCATAAAGGAACATCACTATATACACTTACAGTGACGGTTTTTAATGATCAATGATGACGAACATTTTTTGACCGTCACTAAAAGTAACAAAAAGAGTAGTACAAATTTGTCTAAGTACTTGTTAAAACACTGTTCATTAAGCACATAAATGTGGCAGGGGAATTTGTCAAATCGAAAAGTAGGACCACAAATTTGTAGTGACCATACCTGGTTCGAAAAGTTGTTTTGCTAATGTCTTCCTCCTTAATTCCGAGCTGGTGATAACCAGTCCTTAGATCAATCTTAGAAAATACTGAAGCTCCTCTTACCTGATCAAAAAGATCATCAATTCGAGGGAGAGGGTATCTATTTTTAATTGTTAACTTATTCAGCTGACTATAATCAATGCACATTCTAAAGGTTCCATCCTTATTTTTCACGAACAGCACCGGTGCTCCCCAAGCAGACACACTCGGTCTGATATAACCCTTATCTAACTATTCTTGCAATTGCATTTTCAACTCCATGAGTTTAGGGGGACTCATTCTATAAGGGGCTCGGGAAACAGGTGTTGCTCCAGGCACCAGATCAATTGAAAAATCAATCTCTCTTTTGGGGGGAAGATGAGGAATCTCATCTAGAAAAACTTCCTTAAACTCTCTCACCACTGGCAAAGTATTCTGCAGATTTCCTTCAGGTTGTTGTTCTATTTCTTCAACATGTACTGCATAAACTTGATATCCTTTCCTAGCTGTTCTTTTCAATTGCAGTGCTGATATTTGTCTTACAGAGATGGGTTTTGGTTTTCCTTTGACAATAAAAGGTTTTCCTTTTTCATCTCTGCATTGCAGAGTTTTATCCCAACAGTTCATCATATCCTTTCTCTTTTCCAGCCAGTCCATTCCTATCAGAAATTCATATGAGCCTAAGGGAAGAATGTTCAAATTCACTTCTGTTTGAAAATCATTTAATTTAATTATTGTTTGGGGTGATTTATGTGTTACCTTCCTCTTGGTTCGAGTGGCTAACTGGACCAACCAAGACTGCTGAAATTTTTCAGTTTTGAGATTGCATTTTTTCTACAATTTTTGGACTAATGTAACTCAAAGAAACACCCGGATCAATCAAAATAGTAACTGATTGGTCAGCAATCTTACCTTCCATCTCCACCATGGTAGCTGGATGTTCTGCTTGTTGATTCTCCAAGGCTGCACTGATAGTGGGTATATTTCTTGCTATGTCATTTACTGTGGTAGCTTCTCGATCTCTCATAATCATCTAAATGTTTCGGTGGGGACAATCCCTCAAGAGATGAGGTTCTCCACATCCCCAGCATTTCAAATGTTCCCTCATTTTAACTATGCCTTCTCTCTTATTGCCTCCATCTATATGTTTTGAACACACTGGGGACTGAGCAGTTTGACTTTCTTTGGGTTTGTTAAATTTCTTCCGTTGATGACCCCTGCCAAAGTTCTTCAAATAAGCTGGTTTCTGTTTCTTCACTTTGAAATCACTCTTATTTACCCAGCTTTTTCCATGTTCATTTTTTCCTTTGAACTGTTGATAACATAATCTAGCTTTTCTCACCACTTCATCCATAGTTTTTGGATTATCAAACTCTATTTTCTCCTTATATACAGCAGGCAAACAGTTCAGAAACCTTTGCACCTTTGCCTTCTCTTCACGAATATAAGGGAAATATCTCAACAAATTTGTAAACTTAGTGACAAACTCATTAATAGTAATTTGTCCCAGTCTAAGCTCATGAAATTCCTTTGCTTTATCATCATAATAATGTTCATTTCAATAACGGTTTTTAAAATTAACTTGGAAATCTTCCCAAGTAACTGTCTTTTCATCAATGGCATGAACCATTTTCGTCTCCTCCCACCACAAGGTAGCCTTACCTTGTAGTTGGTAGACAACTAGTCTCGCTTTCAGATTTCTTTCATATTCATAGACCTAGAAATACTTAATCATGTTCAACAACCAGGCTTCAACATCTTCCCCCTTCTCCCCATCATAGGAGGGAAGTTTAATCTTTAATAATTCCCCCTTTAATTCCTTTTTGTGCTTATATTGGTGCCTAACAGCATCATCATCCTCAGACTCATCATTCTTCCTCTTTCCGGAACCTTTACCCTCTTGGTTGTTCTAGCGAAGTTAATTCTCTGATGATATTTTCCTGCTCCTCACTGGCTAATGACAATCTATCATTCTGGCTTCTTAGCTTAGCCATTTCTCGTGGCAAACTGTGCAACATAACCATCAACGGAGCGTTAGGATCTGGTGTATTATCTTCCTCACACAGATCAATATAAATTTCATCACTTCCATCCATTGGAATTGTCTGTTTCAGCACCACACTGTACACTAAACAATATAGATCAGTAATAATAATATTTTTTTTTTACAATAATTAATTTACACAGTGAGCACACAACAACAACCGAGTTTTATGTAACATGAGCTCTGATACCATTTGTAACGTCTCCTCCTTCCCACAATCAAATTTTTTTTTTTCTATTCCGGATTTATTTCTGTGTTCCTATTGACCACCGTTGTTTATTTCTATTTGTAAAACTTTATCATTGATGATCTGCTATGGAATAGAATTCCTATTTCTCTTATTCCTCTTGCAATTATGATTTTATTGTGCTCTTCCACTAAATGTTGGTGGCATATTTCTATTACATATATATGGATCACCATATATATATATATATATATATATATATATATATATATATATATACATTTCTCACCTACCCTTAATAAAAGCTTGCTCCTACATTTCGATATGTTCTTTAATGTTTTCACATAATACTCATAGGCTCACCCTACCTATACCTTGGCGTTCGATGGTATACTCTTATGTATTTTATGTAGAATTTATGAATCATTGGGTTTATATATATATTCGTGCCACTCCAAGGCTTATAACCCTAGGTTTAAATTTCGAACTATTCGAGGTCTATTATTATTTACAAATCATGTCATGGCTAGGAATTTAATATGAGCGTGATCATCGAGTCATTGATGTCTAACGTACCATTCATTTATGATAAGTTTGTTGTGGAGATCTGTGCAATTGATTTTCAATGCACTCGTTATGTCTCGTTGGCATTGTTGCTAAAGTATTTGGCCATTGTAACTTGGTTCAATTTCCTTGTCATCTATTCGATAGCAGTCTGTTGGTTCTCAATCTTATTAGTTCTTGCTACTTTCATGCTCGAGGTTCTATGTGTTTACGTTTTGGTTGAAGCACGCCATCCTATAAAGCTCTTTTAATATGCCGGCCATCTGATACGATTGATGGTACTGTGGCATTGATTTCGTAGATCTTCATGTATGTGTTAAGCTATATTGTATTAAATGACAATTTCTCCAGATCGATCCGTGTATAGACTATGGATCCGCAGCCACTTGGACGGTGGAGATTTTTTATTTCCATTAGGGTTTCACTGGTACTTGGATTTGAGACGTTCATATAAATCTCTATGTTATTATTGAAGCAGATTCTTCCGCCATTCATTTGTTTTGCTTACCCTACAGTGTCGAGACTCTGCATGATGGAGGAACCGAGCATCTTTTGTC